>JAVXUL010163416.1:0-46526 GCA_035590515.1 Trichilia minutiflora | reverse complement strand
GTTAACATTCTAGGAAGACATTTATATATTGACACTGCTCGTGGCCTTGGAAGCTCTGATTGTCCTGTAAGTTTGCTGTTCTTTCCCAGTCAATACCCCAGGATACTTTTAAGTGGTAAAATTGTGTTTATTTCAGTTCAATTCCTTCATATATTATAAATGTGTGGTATTTTTCTTTGTAATGAGTGTGATGCATGTGGCTCACTTCCATGCAGACAAATAGTTGATGCTTCCCTTTTTTCCTCAAATCTGTGAAGAAATAATGTTTTTGCTGAAGCATAATTGAGATTTTGTTGAATTAAGATTTAATAGCCCGAACTGTTCTATTTTCCCTTTTCTACTTAAGTAGAAACCATTTCTGTGTTACTATGGTCCATTGTGAGCTTAATTGAGGAGCACTGAGTTAATAAATGTGAACTTCGACAATAAAATGTAGATGCTGTTCGAGGCATCTATACAAATATTAAAATCTGTGACTAAATTTCATTGAATGAACGTAGTTTTAGTGAAAGAAAGTTACACCTTGCATTGCTCGATTATGGAATTGAAGGCATGCATTCTAGCCTAGAATTTATGTACGTTGGCTTAAGCTATTGAAAGATGAAAAGGAATATTAATTTAATTCGTTGTCTTTATGTTGCTTGGAGTAGTATTATGTATTTTGGAATACATTCTTTGCATTTTCTGAATAGATAATATTCTCTATTATTTGATGAGCTGAAAACATTCTGGAGCCTCAATGATAGCTCAGAATGGTTTGATTCCAAATGGTCTGGCGTATAACAAAATCTCTTTATAGGTTTCAGCCATAATAATGGTGAACCTAAGTTTCATCTGGTGTATGGGGAGCTTAATATGATAATCTGATGGTGGTATGAGACTATACTGTTGAGTCATGAATTAAGAATTATAAAAGAATGCCTCAGAAAATTTAATTGTAAAAGGAGAGGTTTTTGTAGATAGTTGTAATGTGGAGGGCTTTTATAAAGAATTAAGAATTATGATAAGTCTAAGTTTGCATGCTTCTTTCAATGCAATATTTTGTTTGTTAAGTTATAGTGTTGTTTGCATATATTTTACTGGTGTTAGCAGCTTGTTCACACAAACCTAATGTACAAATTTTTACCGCAAGTGTACGGTGTCAAGTTATAATTCTAGGGTAATAGGGTATCGTATCCTCAGGGAAGCCATTGAAATTCTGATGATTCCTACGAATGAACTAACTCTTAATGTTATCTAGATGAAGATTATGAATTAAATTGGTCTACTTGAATTTAAATTAAATGTTAAAAACAAAAACTAGCAATAATGGCAAAACTTCTCACAAGCTAATATGCAAGCGTTATGATTGTAGAGAACTGATTTCGTTTACTGTATCACTCCATGTCAAATGCTCCTATAAACCTTTATCAACTGAATGTTTATAAAACGAGAATTTAAGTATTCAACTTTCTCTCCCGAGACAAGTGATTCTGTTTCAAAACTCAATTGTAATATTCCTATAACTCATTAAATCCAGAAACGCATTAAACCCTAATCTATTCTATGTGTTTTCTAGAAGTTCAATCGTCTCCCAACAAATTGATAAATCCAGTTGTTTTGTTCATTAACTAATTTAATCCCTATTCTCCCAAGCATATGGATCAAATCTAAACATCAATCAATTCATTGCCAGTGAATATGAAAGCATTAAACTCAGAACAAAATAAATAAACAATGCTCAGTCAATCACATCAATAAAATATAGCATTCAATAAGGAGGTCTCAATAAACTATATCAATCGTCTAGATTTGAAAATTAGCCAAGCATGGTTTTTATATAATCAACAAAAATCCCAACACCATTCATGGTTTTAACAAATAAGCAAAAGAATACAAAGAGAGAAGAAAAGAAAACTCTCAAGTGTAAGCCTTCAATCTTGTGTCTTCTTGCTTACTTGGTGAATCCGAATTTGAATCTGAGTTTTTGTTGTTTTCTTGTGACTCGTACCCTCCAAAAGATTGCCAAAAGTCCACTCAAATGTTCCCTAATTGCTTCATTTATAAGGAGTGAAGACCTAATCGAATTAGGAGTCCAAAGGAGCCAACTCGGAGTTTTCAGATTTTCGGACACTGCAGCGCCAGCTTTCTGTGATTTTGTGCCTTTTGGGCAGAAACCTGGCACTGCAGCCTGAGATCTGTTGCTGCAGTGCCAACTTTCTGTTTTGGGGATGAAGTTCTGTGTTCTGTTTTTGCCTGTCTGTCAGCTTCAAGCCTGCTTTTCATGCCCTTAACGACTTCAACTGATCTCAATGTCTTCATGACAGTTGTAGATCTGCGAGTCTTCTTTCCAACACAACTTGAATCATCCCAATCCGATTATTCTACATAAAGTTATGGCCAATGTACGAAAACTGTGCAGATTTAATCCAAATTGCACATTTTCTCAACTTTTGGAAATTGGGCACTACAATACAAAAACAAGTAAAAACTCTTTAAAACATTATATAATAACTCAAAAAAAGCAAAATATAAGTCGGAATCCCTTAACAAAATGTCAACTAATCACAGCTGTCTCATTTTGTTTTTTTGTGGGGATTGAACTTTATTTAAATTGAAACTACCCATGATATTCTAGTCTGACTGATTGTCAGAATTTTAAGTTTGGACAAATGAAATCTTAAGCCTCCTCAGCTTATGTTGCTTGGGCTGACAATTATTATCAAGAGGGGCCAGGTTCCGAAAATGCCCTTGGAACTAGGCTTGAAAGCAAGAACTGTAAGGCGAGGTAACAAGTTAGGCAAAAGTAAGAAATAAGAGGAAAAGTCTTCCTGTCTAACTCTAATTTAACTTGGCACTTATTGAAACCTAGGAAAAATAAGCTCTGCCTTTTTATAACATAAAGCTCAGCAACCCTAGCCCAATGCTTGAGTGCAGGACCGGAATGCCACTTAGTTAGAGTATAAAACGTAAAGGACTTTCTATGTTGAGTAACAGTCAACAAAATCAACCCCTTGCTTCAAAATTCTCTCAAAACTCAATGGCCTGCCTTTTGCACAGAAAAAAAGCTTCTCTTTAAATTTTATTTCGTCACTAGCTGAAAATACTAATTTCATTGCGGTAGATGGTAATTATACCTATAGAACACATGAATTAGAAATATGCTGTTTTGCTAAAAACTATGCCTGAAAGGCTTAAGGTTTGTGGTGTTAGTTTACTATATATTGGTGTATGGTGTTGGATATCCATTGACGGTGAAAGTTAAATTGGTAAAAGGAACCAAAAGAGAATGATATCCAAGCATTTTTGTTTGCATATGTTTTTGTCTAAATATAGTAAACATGGAAAATGGACATCTAGCTTCCTGCTTTAAATAAGAATCGAGTACAAGTGAAGTAAATCCAGTGACTTTGGTAGTTCCTCAAACACTTATTCCGGCTTAGTTTTATTTTAGTGTTCCCCATGATTTCAAATCTTTCTTTTCTTTGTTTTTCCCTTCCTTTACCTTGTTTGATAATCTGCCCATTGGTGAGCCTAGGAGTACATATCTTCTCCACATGTCGGGCAAGCTACTTATAGAGCAATAACACCTTTGAGAGTAGTGATTCCTGAAACTGAAGAAAAACTCTTATTATTTCAATATATTGATACAAGGAGACTAGCCTATATATATAAGGAAAACCCAAACTCATAATCTACACTTTACAAATATAACAATTCCGTCTAGAACATTGCTTCAGTTTTAAATAAGTACTTATAAATGAGACAATCAATTTTAAAACCAATAAAGAATTTTGATTTTTGGGCCTCAGCCTGTTTCGCATTTCCTTCACCCCATCATTTGAAAAATGATTCCTATCAGCAACTTGGAAAAAGGGGGGGAAAAGAAGCAGATACCTATTGCATGGTATTGTTTAATAACAAGAAGAAAAGAGAGCGAAGAAAAGATATCTGCCACATCATATTTGAAATGTTAATTATCACTCTTTTGACATAGAAGCTTGTCATCATTTTTAACTTTTTGGTAAAGGTAATTTTAGTGGAAGAAGTCTTAGTTACTTTTTACTTTCTGGTTAATTGGGCTTCACTTTGTGTTTTACAAGATATTGTAAAACAATGCAAGTAAAGCTAAACAAATGTTGGAGACAATGAAGCAAGAGCATAAAGGGTAATAGAGATTTTCAAACAGGACCAAGTGTTTGAAAGAACAAAAAGGGACAGAAAAAGAATGGATCTCAGTAGTAATGGTTGGACAAAAGATTGCTTATTTTCTTTCAAAATGCTTGCTCTTCTATCTCCTTCACGGATGTTACGCATACGAGGGGTAAAAGAGAGAATAATCATTTCATCTGTCTATAAGATTTATGAAACACTTTATGTTAAGGAAATACTGAAGACAATGAAGCAAGAGCGTATAGGTTATAGGGATTCCCATGCAGGATCAGGTGTTTGAAAGATAATGGTTTGACGAAAGATTACTCCTTTCTATCTCCATGGATGGTGTTACACATACAATATGATGATAAGAGAGTAATCACTTCATCTGTCTATGAGAGATATATAAAGGTGTTCAACTTGTTCTTGAAGCTGTGCTTCTTCGTGAACATCGGTGTGAAGTGTATAAACTAACGAATTAGTCATGTTTCAAATGTGGAGATACTGAAATTTATATTAACCTAGGGTTTCATTTGTTCTTTTTCGCCCTTGCATTTCTCATATGACCATTTGTTGCTTAGTGCCTTTGTCTTTGCAATGTGTTTTCTGCTTCTGAAAGTACCCCTTATAATTCCTTTTTGACAGGAGGATCTCGATCTCATTGACAGGGATGACCAGCAACAGTTTCTGGCAAGTGTTGATTTTCTTGCTAATTATAGCATGCATGCGTTGATATCTAGTGTTCAGGCAGCAGCTGCCAAAGTATTGAAGGGGTAAGGGCTACCATTTGTGAATTAGTTTGCTGTTTATGATGATCTTCTATACATATGAAATATATTTCTTATTTGGTTTTTGCACTTATATTAAAGAGTAATACTAGAGATTAGAGGTGACAAATGGGCCATACCGGGCCGAGGTACCTGCTTGTGGGCTTGACAGAGCCTTATATTATATTATATATATATATATATATATATAAAATTTAGAATTTTTAAATATAAAATTATTAAAATATAATTTTTTCTTTTTTCTTTATATTTTTTAACTTATAATATATATACATACATATATATATATAATGTAGTAGTATAATTCATTAGTACAATTATAAATTATATTATTACATACATAATATTATAATTTTGTGTTTAGGATAGTACTTACTAGTTAGTACTAAAATATAATACTAATATGTTATATGTTATATGTATTAATAGTTCTAAAATATCAATTAGTTAATATTGGTATTTAAAAAACTTTATTAAAGTTATAGTTTAAAATATAACTACTAGTTAGTTATCAATATCAGTTCTATTTTAAATATCATATTAATTAAAGCATATTTTAAATATAATATTAAATTATATATTTAATTTCATTGATTTAATATTAATACTAATAGTTTAAAATATTATTTATATCAATTACTAATACTAAGTACAAATTTAATATTAATCATCATAATCATATTATATTAATATGATATATGTATTTGTAATTATAATTTTTAAAAAGTCAATATAGTTAATTACTAATATAAATAATATCTTATTATATAATTATTAATTATCTAAATAATCACATTTATAAATATCTTATAATTAATATTATTATGTTGTTCGTTATTTATGAATGTCAATAATTTTTGCTTGATTTAAATATAATTTTAAATTAATACAATTTTTTATAATATTAATTTTATTAATTTTGATAAAATTATTAATTTTAATAATTAAGGCCCGTGAGCTCGGTCCGTTAGGGCCAACCCAAGCATGGGCCCGGCCCGGCACAGCCTAGAACAGTAACCTCACTAACGAGCTGGGCCAGGCTACAATTTTTTCCCGTGCCAGGCTGGTTACTGTACATGCCCCTGGCTGGCCCGGCACGAAAGCCCCTTAGGGTTTCATTTTCAAGCCTGGCTTGATGCATTTGCCATGTCTACTAGAAATCTCATTCCAAGAGGTAGGGAAGTTGATTTCTCACTGCCATGACAACTCACACATTAATTAGTATTCCAAGTCAATTAAAATTAAAATGTAATGTGATGTGGTGACACGTCAACTTGCACATCTCTTGGTTGTGCTGTATTGAAATCCACATATTATTGTTTACTCCCCTGCATAAAGAAGCAATGTGTTTAAATTACTAAATATTATAGATGCTTGCATGCATTCCCTGCAAGTATCAATAACAGTACAAAATATCCTACTTACTGCAGATGTTTTTCAATTCCCTTTTCTGTTAATTTTTTGATCTTTGACTTCCATGACATTATTGGCAATATTGAGACTGTAATCTAGGCCTTTTGCTATTTGATTAATTACAAGGAAACCAATGGCCTGTACTTTAGGAAATCATACCCCACTGCTGAAGGGAAAGAGAACCTTTATGGTGTAATTCTGTTGACTAAAAGAATAGCTGAGAAATGAATTTTATGTTTCCCAGGGGACTTTGGTTGAAAAGTAATTTTGTTGACACTTGATTTCCCTTGCTGATCTAAATCTGTCAGGAATTATTTGTGAATGTTGTTCAAAATCAGAAGGAAAGTAATAAGATTTAACTCTTGAAGGTTTTATTAATTGGTTTGGCCACTTTTTGTGTGCAGAAAGCAATTGAAGGATTTCTTTAACATGATGGTACTTCATGAAACTGTCATCCAAATACTCGAGGTTTTTATGGGCATGGGAAATCCTTATCAGTGGGTGGACTTCTTGATGCCTCGGGATATCAGGTTCTACAAACTAGCTACAGCCTCACGTCATGACAGAACAACTGTTTGTGATATCACCAAATTTGATCAACTTATGGAGGAGACACGAGCTGTTTTATTAAGGTATATACATACTTGCCTTGAAAAACGGAGATAGATATTCAGACCTATTGATCAACTAGTTCTATTATAGGGTTTGACCAACAAGATTTGGTTGTTGCTCAGCTCTGCTTCATGGAGATGAAGAAACTAAGACTAAAATTAATTACTGTCACTAAATTTAGCGGACTAGTCTGCATCCTTGCATGTCAATTCAATAAAGAAAAGAGTCATAACAACTAGTAGCCTGTTAGCCTGTTTCTGAATTTTCGAGGAATTATCTACATTTAAATGTTTTTTACCTTAAAGGCCCCCCATTTTCTTCATGGATGTTTTGTGAATCTGCTTGGAACATCCTGATATGGAAGGGTTATCGGAAATATATACGTAAACTTTTTCTCTTTTCTCATCTCCTTTTTGTTGTTATTATTAGTCTCATTCTTTGGTTGCTGGAATAAGATTTCCTGTATAAATTTGAAGAACACTGCTTTTGTATAATTTTATTTTCATCTCATTGGTCCATAAATTATTTTAGAAGCTTGTTTAAGCTTGGATTTAAAAGAGAAAAAATAATTGTACATCATGAACCAGACATTTATCTTTTCATTCTTGCAGTGCTGAATATAGGAGTGTTGTTGATGTGTCCTTCAAAGCAGCAGTGGATGCCCTGGTAGAGGAAATGTGGGTACAATCTGGAGGCAATGTAGCATCGGGGATGCCACTAGCCAAACTTGTGCCACGAGTTGTGCAGAAGAGTCCATCTCTACTTGATGAACCAAGCAGAAACAGGATTATACAAGTTGTGAGAAACATACCGGATGTTGAACTTTTCTTCACTCTTCTCTATGCGAATATGTCAACCACTTAGATTGGTGAGCTCCAATTGTATTTTTATTGGCATTTTCTTTTCCACACAACAGAAATATCAATGTAAAGATTTGAAATTGGAGGTAGGTTTGCAATCTCTAGATTTGAAGGTAAACGAAATAAAAAAGAGAAAAAGATAGAAAAAAAAAACTGACGTTTTCTGCAGTGATTTGTAATTCTTTTCTCATCCCCATCATACCCTGTGAAATGATGTTGAAATTTAACGTTATGTTGGTCTGCAATGGAAATTTTCTTTAATCAGCATTGTAGTTGAAAAATAATTGTATTGTCCACGAGTTAAATTGTCGTTTTTAAGCTCCTGGTTCTTGTCTACCTCTTCTTAGATTTGAGTTGATGAGCATGTTGCTGTTTTATTTGCATAAAGTTTCAGATACAGTTGACTCTTACTGGAATCAAATCCCAAATTTCCTCCTTGTAAGTTCATTTGCAGAGATGAATGCATGACCACAGTCCTTCATAGTCATGTGAATAGGAGGAAGCCAATCTTTTTTTTTCATTGTTTCTGTTTTTGACACTGCCATGACCATGAGATGGATTTCATGGACGTGGATGGTTTATTTTTGAATGTTAATTACATTAACTTTTTCATTAAATATTGTGATGAAAAATCAAGCAATCAATAATATTTAAAAATATTAATAACTCTTATTTTATTATTTGAGAATAAAATTGATATTTTATATATGATGATTTGAAAATTTAAAATTAAAAAAAAAAAGGGCAATTCGTTCTGATTTTTATTGAGGTTTGTATTAATAAAACTCCTTATCAAGTTAAATTTGTTATTTTTAGATAAGAAATTAGAGAAAATATATCGAAATTTTTTTCCATCATTTTGTTATTTAAAAATAAATTAAAGAAAAAATGTCTTGACTACATCAATTTGTATACAAATTAATTTTATAAGCTAATTTAATTTAATAGTATAAAATAGAAAAATTCTAGGGGTTAATAATTTTTAAAAATTTTATTATTATTTTAAAAATCGAAGAAGAAGACAAGTTGTGCTTCTAAGTATTGTTATTAAAATCGCATTTTTAAACAGTAAAAATTACGTTTTTAACGTTTTTTATAAGAAAACGTTTTTAATTTTAGTTAAAATCGAAAACAGTAAAAATATCGTTTTTGATCGATTTGAATCGATTTTAGTCGATTTTATTAATTTATAAAAATATTTTAAATATTTTATTATTTATATATTATTAAAAATTTTATTTTTACGTTTTGTTTTTATGTTTCGATTTTACGTTCTATTAAAATATAATTTTAATTATTAAAATCAGGTTTTTGATAACATGTTTCGATTTTACGTTCTATTAAAATATAATTTTAATTATTAAAATCAGGTTTTTGATAACTAAGTATTATACTTTAAAGAACAGGTTTAAAATAAGTATTATACTTTAAAGAACAGGTTATTGAAACCTGGTCCATCCAAACGCAGCACTTCAAAATCTCTGCGAGAAGCTCCAAACAAACAAATCGTTGAGCTTCAATGGCTAGCAATACCAACAACGGAGATATTCTCATGCTGGAGGCTCCTCCAGATGCTTCAAAGCCATGGAACGCGGAGATTATCGACGCTTTGCCGTACATCGACGACGACTATGCCGACCCCAGAGTCAAAGAAGAAGTGGACCGAACGGTCGAGCAAGAGATGCGTAGGAGCTCAAAGAAACCTTCAGACTTTCTCAAAGACCTACCGCCTCTTTCAAAATTCAGTTTTGAGGTAGAATTTATCAATCCTTTTCGGTTTTAGGGTTTTCGGTAATGGTTCATTACTGGTTGGTTAGCTTCGCGTGAGTGAATGAATTATTACTTTTCATAATTGCTATCAAAATTTGAATTTGACGTGCTATCATCATTAAAATTACACGTTGATATGATAGTGAGCTGGATCTTTTATCTTTTTAGACAAAGGGATCTAGGTTTATTGTTTGATAGTTTTGTTTACGAATTTTAGAGAAGTTTTGTGATGATTTTCTAAATCTAAGAGGAGGCTTCTAGTGAACTTGAAAATTGTTGGAATGTGCTTGGAGAGGTCTTAAGTTTAACCTTAATTTATTTGATGAATTATTCTTTTTTTAATATTTGTGTTAATTCTTTTCGTTCTTGAAATGGATGCACAAAACATTCACTTTTAAGGTAGGCTGTGTGTTTAGCTTTTAGAGTGGAGGACAATCTTATAAGTGCATAAGTAAACAAAACATGATTTCATAATATTTTATGGCACTCTGATTGCGAAATCTCAGAATCACCCAATGCTTGCCAAAGAGTACGAGCGTGTGAGAGCAGGGAAGCCTCCTGTGATTCTTGATACTACACGGTATCAATTAGAAATGCTGCCAACAAATAAGAGAACTGATGAATATGCTTGGAAGCAGGCACTTCAAAAAGCTCAGCGTTTGTCACAGCATCAAGTGATCAGGTGATTATACAGAGTTTCTTAAAGTAAGCTAGTCATCTGACCTCCAGATATCATATGTAATATATATACTGTTACTTAGCATGATCATGTCCATCATACCAATTACTGGTTGGTAGTTGGAGCTCTTAAACCGAATTTTAAACAAACATAATATTTGGGTTTGTGCTCAAAAACTAGATAAATGCGGATTTAGGCACAAGTAATTCTTCTCTTAAATAGATAAACAAATCGAGCCAAATTTCACTCTTAACTCTTCAATAAAAGCTCTTTCTGCATACATCCTTGTGGATTTGGCAATCAAATAACCACTAACTATATTGAGACAGAGAAAGAGATGAAGAAAATTATTATTGCTTTGAGTTGATTTATTCTCTAAATATATTTTGAACCAAGCTAGAGATTTGTTTCAAGTTAATGGAACTCAAGCTCTATTCAAGTTTTTTGGTAGCCAAGTATTTGGCTTTGCATGTTCATTTGCATTCCTGAAGCCCTATTTTTCTAATTGGGTGTGGTTGTTTTTGGATTTATATGCTCAGTAACTCATTGTGGTTACAATTTTTGGCCAATATAGTTCTCAATTGAGTAGCTATTTAGGACTTCTTGAAGCTTTAAAATTTGTGTTCTTTCTTACTCAATGTTATTCCTTTCTTCTGTGATTTCATTGCTAATTTCTTCAGTACGCGTTAAATATTTTTGTAACAAGACATTTGCTTTGAGACTTACTTCCTATTAGTGTGTATGTATTGAGAATTGAGACTGGCATATTGAATGGTTGATTACAGGCTGGAAAATTTGGAGTTGATGTCCAAACATGGTCCTGATGTCTGGAAGCAGCACAACCTACGACTGGAAGCATTGTTAGTGAGGTGTATATGTGATTCCCTGTTCAATCCTTTAATAGAGCATACTCAATCTTTTATTACTATATCTTTTATTTTTTGGGTTCCACATGGGTTGATTTTCAATTACTAATGCTGCATGTGGTTGTTTCATCTGAATTGTGTTCTGGTGTTACAATGTCCCAAAAGTGCTTCAACTTAGTTAGCCATTTTGGCAAGCCTAGTCTTTAAATTCATGATCTATAGCTGCCAGTGAGCCTTAACCAAAATGGAATATCCTAGAATTGAGAGTATCAGAATCATAGTTGACTACAATCTAGATCAGTTGGAGACCACATAAAAATATAATACATTTAGACTTGAGGCAATTACAAAATATGGATTATGAGCAGTAACTACTGAAATTACAGTTATGTCTCTTTATATGCAGTAGATGTAATTCTTTGGAGTCTATTGAGATCACTTTAATTTTTTAGTCTCCACAGTGTAAAACTAATACTGGCATAATAGAGAAGGAGAGCCTTTTATTGCTGAATTATTTTTTTTGGCTCTTATTGTCCGCAGACTTTTAGCTGAGCTATACATTTTGTAAAATCTTTTTGTACCTGTAAGTTCTCTTGGATAGCTTGTCTTTGTTGTTGGAGAACAACTTCCTTCTTAGACAGAAAAGAGGCCAGAGGTTTGTTAGAACGCCTGCTTTTTTTTAAGAAATTTTGAACTTTAACTTGATTGGAGAGAGAAGATGGGTCTTCAACTGATGGAAGGCAAAAAAAAAATGACAACAGAATTAGAGGGGGAGAGAGATGCAAGGTCAGTGATTGAAAGGGAAGATGAGTCACAAAGTGCGAGATACACCCAGAAGAGGAAAAAAAATATGGTGTTCCAGAAGTTTGAGGACAGTTCTATTAAAAATGCAGAGTGATTCTTTCACTTTTTTTAATTTGAGCTGAATTTTAGACTTAGATGTAAAAACATTTTTTTTTATAGAGAAAGTTGTAAAACCACACCTTTTTTGTTAAATTTTTTTTGTTTTTTATAACAAAGCACTATATTTGAATTATGCATCAATCAAGCCCTTCATTAACAAAATTGAAACGCTTTTTGAAGCTAATGTGTGTCGATGAAAAAGAACCTATTTTAGTATAAAATTCCTAACCTTGTAATGAATAAATGTTTGTTTTTATTTTCTTTGGTTGCACTAGCAAGGCAATGCTTGGAATTACCTTGCTGCATCATTTGCAGTTCTACCATTTTACTTCAGCAGTTGCATTATCATTTGTTTTTTCCAGAATGCAAAGATTAGCCAAGGAGCAAAATGAAAAGATTGAATCTGTAAACCGTGACAGAAAGTATCATCAGGTGATTCATATTTCTAGCACACCATTCTTAGTTATGTTTCAATGATATGCTGCATCTGATCTGTCAATATGTTTATTTCTTTGGAAAATCAGCAAAATACTGCATATGAGCTGAATGCTTTATCCACACAATGGAAGGAACTCTGTGCTAAAAATATAGAAATCCAAGCTGCATGCGTGAAAATTGAAAATCAAATAGAGGAAATGAGGAAAGAAGCTGCAGAGAGGTAATCCGCATTTTGAATTTTTTTCCTGAAATACAATATATTGGACCATTTTAAAGTTTGGAGCTACATAATTTCTTAATTTTGTCCATCCAGAGGCTGGAATTTAGAAGTTAATGTGGAGAAAGGTTCTTTGTCACAATCAGGACAGTAAGTAACCTTCCTTGCCTTCGATTATATTGCATTCAATTTAGAACGGCTGCAATGTTGTGACTTTGTTTTGGCATTAAGATCGACTATTTCTTGATAATATTTTCCTTGATATTGCTATCTTATAAATGTTATCTCAAAACTAATATGTAGCATTTGGAAGGTTTAGTGAAAAGATTTAATCACATTTTTTCACTCCTAGGGAAATAACATTTCATTTAGTATGGCCACTATGACAAATCTAAACAAAAGGAGCTGATTTAAAAAATAGTTCAGCTTATGGTTTACTGTTTAATTTCAGATGCTGATAATGGTAAGAAAATGAAGTGAAGGGATGTACTCCCAGTTGGTTTTGGCAATCAAAATTTCATCATAAAACCTACCCTGCCGTTCAAAGTATGACGATAAATACAAACATTAGGGGAAGTCTGATGAAATTTTAATCCATGAATAAAATAATAACACTCCATTTAATACTGGTTTCAATACTTAGCTGGTTTATTTTTAGTTAAACAATCCTCTTTTCCAAAGTTTGCAGACAAGCTGTCATGAGGTTTCCTACAGGGATTTTATTACCCATTTTAATGCTTTTTGAGTATTATTGATGCATTTTGTCCCAAACATTAATGTAGTACTGACTGTTGGAGCAGTTTTTATAGATTTAGTAGAACCATCTGGGGTGTATTGATGATCCACACCTTCCATACGGTGATTAAAACTTCATGCTTGTATGCCTGCTAGAGGCAGGAGAGAGGGATACCTGGACTTGAGAATTTATTAGCTCTTAAAGTTTTGTTTTATTACATCAATGGTCCCTTCTCTGTGTTATACTGTGGGAGAGAGAGATTATGTATCACGGAATTTGTTTTCTTCACATTTGCATTTCATCTTAGTCATCTGTAACTCGTGTTGCCAGTCTATAGCAAAAGAAGCTACACGATTATATCTATGAGAGCATCTCCTCACTATGGTCGATTTTACATCAACCTGTAATAAGGCAAGAGAGAAGAATTGTTTTTCATATATTTGCAGTCAAGAAATTATAGGTATTTTATACATGAATAGAGTAGCTAACTTAGGAAACTCATATTTGTTAACTTATAAATCAACTTCTATAATCATGCTATTCTATGCAAGGTAACTAAATCAATCTACAACTAATTACAACTGTACATATCTATAGCACTCCCCCTCAAGCCGCAGCATAGGTATTAATCTTGTACAGCTTGTTACAAAGATATTCTACTTGAGGTCCATTTAATGCCTTCATGAACAGATCACCTAGTTGCTCTCTTGTCTTCACATATCCGATGGAGATAACATTTCCTTAAATCTTCTCACGAATAAAGTGATAGTCAACCTTGATATATTTGGTCCGCTCATGATACACTGGATTGGAGGCAATATGGAGTGCAGCCTAATTATCACACAAAAGTTTTGCTGGCATCGAGGGTTCCAAACCAATTTCTACTAATAGATGGTTTATCCACAAAATCTCACAAGTGGACTGTGCCATGACCCTGTATTCAGATTCCGCACTAGATCTGGACTCAACATTCTGCTTCTTACTCTTCCATGACACTAGATTTCCTCGAACAAAGATACAATAACATGCAGTGGACCTTCTATCAATTTTGGATCCAACTCAATCAGTATTTGAAAAACACTCTATGCGAGTATGCCTATGATCATTGTATAATATACCGAGTTCAGGAGTCCCCTTCAAATAACATAGGATCTGTTCCAAAACTCTCTAGTGTTTAACTGTAGGTGCAGACATGAACTGGCTAACAACACTGACAGCAAAAGCAATATCTGAACAAGTCATTACTGCAAGATAATTTAATCTCCCAACTAATTTCTTATACCTTTCTGGATCATTCAAGGGGTCACCATCGTCTTTTCTGAATTGCTCATTAGGAACCATTGGTGCGCTACATGGCTTAGTCCCCAACTTCCTAGTTTTGGTAAGCAAGTTAAGAACATACTTTCTCTGAGACAGAAAAATTCTTTTTTGGCTTCTTGACACTTTTACTACCAAGAAGTATTTTAGTTGGCTCAGGTCTTGGTGTGAAACTTGGTATGCAAGAAAGATTTGAGAGAAAATATTCCTGCATAATCACTTCTTGTAATAACGATGTCATCAACATATACAACCAGGAGAATAATGCCAGCTTCTGACTGTTTGTAGAAGATTAAGTGATCATACTTTCTATTCTTCAGTCCAAACTTTTGGACTACCTCACTAAATTTCCTAAACCAAGCACAGGAACTTTGCTTTAAACCATACAAAGATTTCTTCAGATGACAAATTTTTCCATATTCTCCATGAGCAACAAATTCAGGTGGTTGCTCCATATATACTTCTTCTTATAGATCTCCATGAAGAAATACATTTTTGATATCCAGCTGGTGTAAAGGTCAATACTGAGAAGCAACAAGGGATATGAATAATCCACTTTATAAGTCTGCGCATATCATTTAGCCATAAATCAGGCCTTGAGTCTGGTTATAGAACCATCTGAATTAACTTTGATTGCAAAAGCCAATATGCATCCCACAGCCTTCTTGCCTAGAGGTAAATGCACTAACTCGCAAGTATAATTATCATCCAAAGCTTTTATTTCCTCATGCATTGTATCATGCCAACCAGAATGAGACAAAGCCTCTAACTATTTTGAGGATTGAGATAGAGTCTAAAGAAGCAATTAAAGAGCTAGACGAGGGAGATAAATGGTCATATAAAATCAAATTGGCAATAGAATAAGTGGATTTACACTAAAGTTTACCCTCCCGAAGACTAATGGGCAGATCAAGATCATCTGGTTGTGGATCCAGTGACGAAGAAGGTTTTGGTACAAGACATGTATCATTGATCGCTTGCCTCCTAGAATAAATTTGAACAATTGGCGGCTTTTTTTGAGCAGGAACTGGTTGATCATTGTCTGCTGGTTGTTCAATGTTGGAGGTGAATTTATAGATAAGCCAATCATCATACTCTCTCTGACTTATTGAAGTGAAAATTGATGAGAAGAATGGCTTTTTCTCCAAAAAGATCACGTCAGTTGAGACCAAATATCTGTTGAGATCTGATAAATGGCATTGATAACCCTTCTGAAGTCAAGAATATCTCAAAAAAACATACTTCAAGGCTTTGGTATCCAGTTTAGTAATGTGGGGTCTTACATCACGAACATAGCAAGTACTATCAAGCACTTGTGGCTCCAATGAAAACAGTGACTTGTTAGGAAAAAAGACATTATAAGGAATATCATCATTAAGTACTATAGATGGCATGCGATCAATCCAAAAACAGTCTGTGGAGACAGCATCTGTCCAGAATTGTTTAGGAACTTTCATTTGGAATAGCAAAGCATGAGTAATCTTAAGAAGGTGTCTATTCTTTCTTTCCGCCATTTCATTCTGAGAGGGGGTATCAACACAAGATAATTGATGAAGAATACCATGTTGACTCATATATGTCTAAAATGACTCTGACATGTATTCTTTAGTATTGTCACTCAATATACGTACATAAACGTTAAACTCGGTCTTAATTTTAGCATAAAATACAGAAAAATATGAAAACTCTTCAGAACGATTCTCCATAAAATAAATCCAGTTCATTTTAGAAAAATTATCCACAAATGCAACAAAATATCTGAACCCAATGTTAGATATAACAGGACATAGTCCCCAAACATCTGAATGAACTAATTCAAAAGAAAATTTAGCTCATTTATTGATTCTAGGACTTAACGAGCTTCAATGATGTTTTATAAAGTGACAAGACTCACACTCTACCGAAGGTACATCATATAACTGGGGGCATAGCTTTTTTAGAGCAGGCAGAGAAGGATGTCCCAACCTGCAATGTGCTTCAAATGGAGAAACAATACTAGAACAGGCAACTGAACGAGTTACTCATGCGTCAAGAATGTAAAGACCATTATATACGTGTCCTTTATCAATCTACTTTGTCATAAGATCTTGAAAAAGGAAGTGATCAGGAAAAAATGAGATACAATAATTTAGGTCTCTGGTAAGTTTGCTTACAGAAATTAAATTGAAAGAAAGATTGGGTAAACTCAGTACAGATGACAAGGTGATAAAGGAGATAGGTTTAATAGTTCTAAACCCCTCAATATTACAAGTTGTCCCATCAGCTATGTTTATAGGAGAGGGATCTTTATGTGTTTGAAAACTAGAGAAAATCTGGGGATTAGCATCAGAATCAATAACTCATTTGTTTGAGGAGGAGACAAGACATGTTTTACCTGACTCAGTAATAGCAGTGACTAGAGTGGACTCTTTCAGTAGATCTTGATACTGAGCATACTTATCAACTAAGATAGTAACAGTTCTTTCAGAAGATGTGCTAGAAGTAGCAACAACATTGGCAGTGGCAGTTTGAGCTCTCTAATTCCGATTCTGCAATTTCTTATAATATTGCTTTGTATGGCCAGGTTCCTTACAATAATAGCAGACAATCTTATTGTTTCTGGCAACATTCTTTCCTCTGTTATTCCTCTCTCAACATCTTTCCTTCCTCCTCTAGCAACTAGTGCATTAGTCTGCTGAGTAGGTGGAGTACTTTCAGTTCGTAGTAACCTACTAAAAACTTTCTGAAGAGAGGTTAACTCGGAACCGGAAAGAATTTGAGATTTGGCAATTTTATATTCTGACGGAAAACCAGTTAGAAAGCTCATGATTGCCATTTGTTCTCTCTGAATTTGTTGCTTTTTAATGTCTTTACTAAAAGCCATAAGAACATTCAGCTCCTCGTATATTTTCTTGAATTCTATCATGTGAGCTGTAAGGAATTTAGCTTCCTTCTTAGCACGGTAAAAGGCTTTGCACACATCATATATTCCAGATACGTTGTCTTTATCAGAATACAAAAACTCCAAATAATCTATCAATTGATGGTTGTCTCTAAGCTAGACTTGTCTAGTTTCATCAATAAAAAGGTCTTGAATTAAATGGTCGTCTTTTTCAACATTCCGCAAATAAATTCTAATTTTTCTACTCTATTCTAAATAATTACACACATTTAATTTATTTGCAGTTATTTTAGCGGGAGTTGTGACAATTTCAGTAACAGAAGACTTATTGTCACCGGCTATATTTAATGTTTTCAACAAGACTTAACAGATTCTAACAACCAAAGGGTAATCTCACACAAAAGAATAGCTCAGCAAACTCAAAAGACCACAACCCAACAAATATCAGACAAGTATTAGAAACAAAATTTGATCACAGAGAAAGGTCATTTAAACAGAACACAATCGGGAGCCAAATAAGGGAAAATACCTCAAACCAAAGTCGTCCAGGTCCAGCCACGGAAAATAGGCCAAAACAGAAGAGTTCGTCGTTAAAAAGACCAATCGTGGAGCAAACGGTGCGCTGATACCATGTAATAAGGCAAGAGAGAAGAATTGTTTTTCATATATTTACATTCAAGAAATTATAGATATTTATACATGAATTGAGTAGCTAATTAAAGAAACTAAAGAAACTCATATCTGATAGCCAATAAATCAGTTCTTATAATCATGGTATTATATGTAAGGTAACTAAATTATTCTACAGCTAACTATAAATATACATATCTGTAACACAACCAATAAAATAAGAAAGCAGAATGAGTACAAGTACTATTAGGCACTGTGTTATAATGATAATCGGAACTTACCGACCGAAAACCACTGCAAAGGTCATCAAATTGCACTGTGTTATAATGATAATCGGAACTTACCGACCGAAAACCACTGCAAAGGTCATCAAATTGCAATCGAAATTTTGGTTTGACCAAAGTGGGAATACAATGCTACTTATGAAGGTACTGTAGTAAATGAAAAAGTAAATAGCTACCTAATACATGGCATCTGTTATTGTGCCGTGTCATCTACTACATCAGTTGGGACGCATTTTGTGTCACAACCTTGTTCGTGTTCAGTTTATATAAGTTTCGATGTTGGCATGATAAGATAGAAGTCAATTTGATTATCCTTTAGCTACTTGGAAATATGATGTTGAAATGTTTAATGGCCTCAAATACATTTCAGAAACTTTTCATAACTCTCCATGATCAAAAACAGAGACTCTTTGCAAACCAGTTCTTTGATTAATGGGTGTCAACAGGGTGCACTAGAAGGTTTAGCAACATTCAAAACCACGGTGATATGAACTAAGGAGTGTGACCTGTCTAACATCCACAATTCTGCAGTCTTGTATTTGAGCAATGCTAGAAGACCACGAGATACTAGAACGTCTGAGTTTTTTGTTTGTTTTTTTTTTCGAGTTTTCTTACCAAGGTACTTCTCTAATTTTCTATCTCAGTGTGCATCTACGTAGAGAAATCTGATGCCAGATAAACATGTATGGGAGTGCAAGTTTTTCTGTTGCTAGGAAACATCAGATGATATCTTTTCCTTTTTTCGATTTTCTTCTATATGTATCCATTGCTTGGTATTTAGTCGCCATATCTTTTATCCTAAGAAATCTCAGTTTATATTTGGCCTTTAACCAACTAACAAATTTTGAGATCATCTTCAAAATTTTCATATTTATATTTTTTTTATTTTTATAACATTGGAGTCCTTAAATTTTTGTTCTTAAAAAGGTCTTTAGTAATATAATTTGTAATAGAATTTACACATTTTTAAATTGATTCAGTATATATAAAATATTATTTTATAGTAAGTGTAGCTCAACATGAAGCTATAATATTAAAGGTATAAACAAGATTAAATTAAATTTTTGTTATAGAGGAACTAGCAAGTAACCTTTATTAATAGGAAAATTTATATGTAATAGGATTAGTTTAAAGAAATAGAAACACAATAGAAATATATGGGTTCTACTGGAGGTTAGTTTAACTCGATTATCATACGTATCACTCGGAATACTTACGCTAGGATTTGAGTAATTTCGAAAAATATTTCGTTTTGTTAATAAAAAAATAAAATAAAATAAAATTTTCTATGGGCCGTTCTTTTGTATTATTTTCCATAATTTTTTTTAAGAATAATTATCAGATGAACACCCAATGATGGAGGATCCTATTGGCTTATACCAACAAAGTAAATTGATAATTCTAGTCTTCTTGTACAGTTGTTAAAAATACTTTAAAGTTATATTTATCCCATAATCTCTTGCTTCTAAAAAAAAAAGTGTCAATCTAATGGTTATACCTTTCTTCAAAATATCCTCGAATGATCGATCCCTTTAGGAAGCTCTATTTTGTTTGAAAAAACCAACTAACAAAATTTATTTTTTTCATCACGATTCTCATGCAATACCTTAAGTATATCTATAGTAATACTTTTGGTCTATAACACATTATATGTATTTTAAGGCATACAAAATCAATTGAAAAACAAAAGAGCCAGCAAAATCGGTGCAACCCATAGCCAAACCACCCCAATTGTCCAGAGCATGAAACCAACGAGATTTTATGTTTCCTGCGCTTCTCATTTCCGAATTTGATACCAATTTTTAAGACATTTCATCCGTGCGATTTAACCAAAAATAATCATTATTTAAAATTTTTGTTTAAAAATAATCATTATTTAAACTTTTAATCAAACATAATCGAATAACCGATGTGAATTGACAAAAATATTCGTGTTCGTGTACTGTTTATCTGTATTATTGTTCATTTATATTACTGCTTATATATTTTTTAAAAATTTAACTTTTATTTTTATTTAAATATTTATTTAAAAATTTTATTTAATATTATATAATATATAATAATATTTAATTATAAATTTTATTTAATATTATTATATAATTTTAAAATATTAAAAATTGTTTATAAAAATTATTTTTAAAAATAAATTTAATAAAATTTAAAATACAAATAATATTAATTATTTATAAATTTTATTTATAAATATAATTTTAATTATTATCAAATTAATAAAAATTTAAAAATTATTTTTATTTAATTATATTTAAAAATAATATTTATTATTTATAAATTTTAGTATTAAATTTAATTTAATTACTATCAAAATTTAATATTAATTATTTAAAAATAAATTTAATAATTTTTTTTAAAAATTATATAATATATATAACGCTTGGTCCCTACCCTAGCATTCACTGTAACTACAATGACCATTCGGGGGTGTAGCTACAGCGCTAGGAGTGAACGCTCGGAAAAATCTCCCCAACGCGCACAGACGTTTTTGAAAGGGATTTAAAGGATAAAAATTTATTCAAAAAAATTCATATGGATTATATTTGAGTAAGTTTAAATAACGATTATTTTTTAACAAAAAATTTAAATAGTAATTATATTTGATTAAATCCCATCACCCGTCATATCATAATAAATTTATTTTAAAATTATGATTTATTAATTAAAAATAAAATTAATTATGTACTTTGATTACACATATTTAATTTTTATTTTAAGGATATTATATTGTTGGCTCATTTGTAAGTTGTATTTTTCACCTCCAAGTCATGGGTTTCAATCTCACTGAACTAAAAAATTGACATCATTTTTACTTGGTCCGTATATAATAGAATTCAATTCGGTTCGGTTAAACAGTAAATTAGCAACAACAAATACACAAGAAAAAATAATAATCAAAGAAATAACAAGATATTTTTTAGAAATTAGGAGGTTATTAGCCTAAAAAACAAAGGAGAAATTTATAAAAACAACAATATTGAATGCTGATAAATATAAAATTTTGATAAAACTAAATAAAGACATTGCTCTCCAATTCGAGAAAAAGCATCGCCCTTACATTTTCTCGAATTCAAGAAACAATAATTCTCTTTTTAAAATTCAAGTAACAGTAACTTCCTTTCTGAAATTCAAATAAAAGCAATTTTCTTTCTTGAATTCGAGAAACGACAATGCTTTTACTTAATTTTGTTGTCTGAAAATTTAAAAAAATTAATTTTTTATGATCAAAATTTTATTTCTATTCCCATTCAATATTATTATTTTTATAAATTTAAACTTAAAACATCTTGACATATAATTTACATATTAATTTTTTTAAAATTTAAAATAAATTTTATATATTCAAATTAAAAAATATTAATTTTTTTTATAAAAAAAAAATCTCACGCACTCAGTCATCACTATATCTTATAATATCTAATTATTATAATATCTAATTAAATACGAAATCAAACACATATCTAAAAGACAAGTAACTATAGTTCATATGACACTTGACCTTAATAATAAAATAAATGTGCAAAAATCACTTATAATGATATCAAACACAAAATCCTTTACTTCCTATCCCTTTATGAAAATAAAACCTCAATACCCATACCACCCCAACCCCAACAGTAATAAAAAATAATTGACTGATTTTGGATCAAAGACAAGCTTTTTGGATCGGAAACGAACTTTTTGCCAATACTCCAAATCATCAAGTGTTACCTTTCACTGATTTTAAAATAAAAATGGGTTTCAAATTTTAACGATTATTTTAATATAAATTTTCAAAGTGTTTTCTTTTAGAATTTCTAGAGCTTTTCTATTAAGATAAAAAAAAAAGATATTATTGCTCAAATAATGAATTTTTAATTATTTTTACAAAAAAAAAAATTATAGTGATTATTTTTAAAAACAGTAAATAAAATGTAATCAGTCCCCGCAAATTTCCTAAAAACTTGTAATTAGATTTTTATTTTCCGACAAATTATTGAGCACATACCTGAAATTGTCATACTATGGCTCACAGGTTCTCGGTCACTAGTTCACAGCTTACGATGGTTGAGGTTGTTTGGTTGCAGTATTTCCTTTCTATTTTCAATTGATTGGGTAAACCCTAAAATGTCTATAATAAGTTATAAAACAAAGAGGGATTTAATAGAAAATGATCACGGTTTATAATTGTTATTTAAAAAATTCATAATTAAAATTAATCTAAATCACTGTTTTTAAACATAATACACTTAATAAAAATTTAAATTTTGAAACTACCCTATTTCACTTTACCCAAATTTATCATAATCTACTAATTTTACATTTTGTCAAGGTCTCCTATGATTGTCCAAGCTTCTTTCAACTCCAGCAAATTTTTTGAATCTCTTCAATCTCCGACAATATTTTCTAAGGTAATTTATCTATTTACAATAGCTTATAAACTGTTATTGATTTGTTAGAATAGAATTTTTTTTAAAGTTTTAAAAATGATGATTGGGATAAGTTTTGAATGGGAAAAGGTGATTAAAATAGGTTGAGGATGTTGTATTGTAGTATAATCTTGTGTCAAGGAAGAAAAACATTGAAAAAATATAAAAAATTAAGTTTGGGGATGAATTTAAAGAAAAAATTGGGGTTTTGGATCGGGAGTGCACACTTCGGGCCAAGCACTTAAACCCAAAATCTTATCTTACCACATTTCAAACACCCTCTTCCTCAAAACCAAAATCACCCGAAACCAAAAAGACAGAGACAAAAGTAATTTCTTACCAACAAAATTATTTAAAGATAGTCAAATTTCTCAATACCCAAACTTCCAATGAGAAATTCCGAATAGCTACATTTACCACTCTAAACAAACTCGTAGCCATTCCTCACACAGACCCCAAATTTATTAAAACCTGTTTTGACTATGGATTACTTTATACTATTTATACATGCACAGGTCAAGAACTAGCAGAATTACCGCTTCAAATACAAAATGCATATCAGACATATTTTGGAATTACCAAAGGAGCCATCATTTATATCCGATTCTACACAGCAATGCCAGAAATTTACATAAATGAAAAAGGAAAAGAAGACATACTCCCTGCCATCCACATAGTAAAGCTTGGACTTACACAACAAATCCTGGATTTAGAATCCCAACAACAAGACATTTCTGATGAAGAATTATTAAATAAAATTGCTGAAAAAAGAGCATATGGCCTCAACTCAATTATTCAAGAATTAGGAGATCCAGCAGAAGGACTTCAGAACAGATGGATATACTACAACAAAAATAATATGTTAATATATTCTACATCAAAAGCCCAAAAACCAAATGAAGTCAGAATTATCCAAGACTGGTATTTGGACCTGATACAGCCCACAGATCAAGATCCAAAAAGCCAAGCAGGAATTATCAGCCCAATTATCACAGACAAGTCAGGCCGAATCTTTTGCAAACTTCAGAAGAAAAATCCACAGCATGCTTGCACTTATTGTGAATCTAAACCGATTACTGATTTTTCAGAAATACATCTTCCAGAAGCATGACCTAGCGTCAGCAATGACGTCAACAACTTAAGCAACGTCAGCAATGACGTCAACAACTTAAGCAGCGTCAGCACTGAAGTCATCATCAGCAATCAAACCTTCCACGTATTAGCCCACGTATTAGCACGTTTTTATTTAAATAAAACGGATTCAAATTCTTTTGAAATCCGTAGCCTTGTAACATTTCATTATAAATAGCCCTCTTTCGTTTGTAAAAACATAAGGCATGTAAGCGAGAGCAAAGATATAAAAAACCAGCTTCAGTTTCAAGAAATCTCCTTAGGTAATCTTTAAGTGCTTTTTGCATACATACTATCTGCTATCAGACGCACCCTCTGCTTATGGTTAGTTCCCTCTGAGCAGTTGCAATATCCCCCTCTTACCACGATTGAGTATTCTCGTGTGTAAGCTTCTTCACCAAATAATGAAGAACTAAATTTATAAAATTTGGAATAAACATGTTCTGCATACTGTGATGATTCTGATTTGTACAGTACTTGTTTCAATTGTTTTAATGTTTTTTAAGTATCAGGAGTATGCTCTTCTCTTGCCCTTCGGGGATTCTGAGAATCAGAAACTGAGAAATTTATACAGTAATTGTTTCTACAGTAAATATGAACAGTAATTATGAACAGTAAAAATAAACAGTAATTGAGAACAGTAAATATGAACAGTAATTATAAATAATAATTATCTACAGTAGTTATAAACAGTAAAATTTAAAATATGTAAAAATTTATATTAAAATTATAATAAATAAGTCTTTAGTTTGAATCCCCTTATTAATGGTTCTTAATTTCACATGGTTCTTATTTTCACATGGAGAGGTCACCTATCTTGGACGAAAAAATCCTTAAATAAAATCGAAACATTTTAAGCGGTATAACAAATTTCTTGCACCCTATAGATCCAAGTGTGTTTGATATCAATACCAAATTCCATATCAACAATTAGTTATTTTTTTAAACTACAATTTTTACTTATGAAACATAAGCTCCAAAAATTCTGATAGCAAGTTTATTCTCTTTCTTACAAAGTTATGTTCTCGGAATATCAAATCATTCAACAAAATTAATTCAACCCACAAAATTCTTGGAAAAAGTCTAGACTTTTAGCCATTGTCAAGGATGTTGTCTGCTTTTTTAAGTTTATCGATATTGTCCAATTCCTTAGAGATGTAATATACAAAGAAATTAAATTTTCTTTTGAAAAGTATAAAATGTGTTTTGCAAATGCTTTCAATTATAATATTATTTTAAATTAAGGTGAAGCATAACATGTAAAAACAAACAGTAAATCAATATTTGTTGCACATTTAGCTTAGAACATTTTTTTCAGGTCTCTTTTCCTTCTTGCTACGAAGGGTTTCACGTTATTGTAGAATGTTTTTTCCTTTTTTTTTATTATTAAGATAAAAACAAATAAATAGAATTTAAATATATTTAAAATTTTTTATTTACTCTCAAATTAAATATGGGTGGATGTCATAAAAAGATTTTTACTTAAATTATTACAAATTATTTGATTGAATTCTCGAAAATATCGCGAGTGTGCTTTTAATTTAATCTCTCTAATTATATCACATTTATTTATTATACCATAAAATCTTTATAATTTCATTCCATTTTTCACAACTTTTGTTCTTCTCAAGAACATGGTGATGGAGAAACAATTATGAAAAAGAATAGCATGCGGTAGAATTTGAGATTGAATTAAAAGATTTAACGCGTGTTGAATTAATTTCTCCCATCAGGACGGTTATATTTTTCATTTAATATCCACATGAAACAACATGCACGAACAGCAGTGAAACCAGTGACCAGTGACAGCAAGGAAACCAGTGACAGACTGCCAGTGCCGTGCCGGGAGAGGCCTACATTTTATAATAAAGTATATAAATTAGCCCACAATTTTTTTATTACCATCCTATCTATATATTTTAGGTTAAAAAATTTTTAAAGAAAAGCAAATTAAAATTTATGAGAAATTAATTATATGATATGATAAATTTTAAAATTATTATTTTTAAAAAAATATGTTTAATTATATTATACGAAATAAAATGATACAACAAAAATTAAACTCAAGAAATATTAGATAAAAAAATTTATATATAATTACAAAAATTCTATAATAAATATAATTTTGTGATTTCAAGGAGATCATATAATTTTAGACAATATTATCTCATATGGATTTTAATGTAATAATAATTATAAAATCTTTTAAACACATTAAAATAATTTTTTTTCAAAAAAAAAATCTCATTTTAAATTTTAAAACATGTTAAGTAATGAACAACGTGGAAAATTTTTGTGGTGTGTTGATTCATGAATTTAAATTTGTTAGTTGTATGACCAACCCCACCCTATTTATTTGGGTCTTTTATTGACAATACATAGAATGTGAAACATTTTTTTCCTACATTAAGTGATAAATTTATTAGGTTTGCAACTTGGACAAACTCTTTCAATTCCTTAGAATAAATTGGACCCTAAATTAATATTATATGTATGTTATTATTTAAAAATAATAATAATAATCATAATAATAACATTTCAAAACAAAAACACAAAATTAAAATTATAATATAAATAAATAGGAAAATTTTTTGGATGGGAATGACATGATATCATGGAGAAAGGCAAATATCCTTATAATTTTTAAAAATATTTTGAATACTTATAATAAATACTTTTATAATTTATCTTCTATAATTTAAAAAATAATAAATAACTTTTATAATTTGAAAAAAATAACAAATACTCGTGTCCATCATATTTTTATATTTTGCTTGATATTACTATAATACCTTTGTCATTTAAAAATTAAACAATCAATATTTAATATAATAATATATTTATCTTTTAATTTTAAAATTTTAATATTTTAAACTAATTATGAAATGAAAAATTAGATAATTCATATTTAATATATAACAATGAAAAATTAAATAATTAATAATTAAACATTTAATATAATTATATTTTTAATTTTTAAAATTAAAAATATAATAATTAATAGTTAATTATTTATTTAATAATTAATAATTATTCCCAAATATTTAGTACTAAACAAAATATTTAGCTATTAATTATTTTATTTTTAATTTCAAAATTTTCAAATATAATTATATTAAATGTCTAAATTACTACTTATTTAATTTTTTATTATTATAAATTAAATAAAAATTATCTAAATTTTAGTTTTATAAGTATTTTAAAATATTTAAATTTTAAATCTAAAAGTTTAGTATATTATTATATTAAATATTATTTATTTTAACTTTTAAATAACAAAGGCATTATGGTAATTTCATATAAAAAATGTGATGAATAAAGGGTATTTATTATATTTTCTAAATTACAAGGTGGTATTTTTTAATTTTCTAAATTATAAGAGAGTATTTGTTATTTTTTTAAATTATAGAGAGTATTTGTTATTTTTTTAAATAACATTCATTAAATAATATTTTTTAAAAAAATTTTATGAGAGTACTTGTATTTCTTTCTGTGATCCGTTTAATAAATTTATATTATGTATTTTAATTTTTTAATATACGTTAATTATTATTATTATTATTGATTAAGTATTTAATAAACATTATACATAATAAAATTTGATTACCCTCCAAAAAAAAGTAAGGTCTAAAACGGCTTATAGGGAGGTAAATATACGATTGATTCTATCTAAGATTTTCTCCATTTTTTTTTTTTTGAAAATAGGCACGAATTCTGTCACTCCATCATTTATGGATATTTAATTATAATGTCATATTAATATATATTTATTTTAAAAGAAAAATATAGTAAATTAACTGATTTAATACCTTCATTACATGCAATTCAATTTAAACTCACCGGAAAACTATTTTGAAAATCGACTGACAATTTTAGTTTCCAACACAAATTCGATTTTAATTTTTTTGAAAATTTTATCCATATTTTTTTTTATTTTTGTTAAATAAATGTTTAACCAAGAAATATTAAACTATTAGGTAAAATTCAACAATAAATATTTAATAAGTTTTAATAGATTCCTTTTAAAATTAAGAGACAGGATAAAAATTTCATCTAAATTAGGAGACAAAATTCTCTCTAGATTAAGATATAGATATTTAGAAAATTAAAATTAAAAGAGTCTCGATTGAATCAAGAGATTAAGATGTAAGTTATTGCATCCTGGCTCAATACTATTAATAATATTATCTAATCTTATACTAATAAATACAAAATTTAAAAAAAATCATTTCAGATTTTAAACATATCAAATTTCTCAAAAACTTGATAATAACATTCTTTTTATATCTATTTCTAAATCAATATCATCCTTATTCAACCATACAAGATCATATTAGATTTTTCAAATATCAATCGCATCGATTATTTCTATCATTTACTAACCATTTCTGATTTAGTATTCCCTTATTTAACTATACATGATTATATTAATCATAATTTGTGTCTCTCTCAAACATTTAAAATATTGTTTTACAATAAAAAATAAAAAATTTGTTTGTAACATTGAACAAGGTATACAATTTCATAAATTTTTTTATAATTTAAAAAAAAATAATATAAGTATTTTCTCAAAATCCCCAATGGATTTTAATTCTCAAAACATATGAGTTGAAAACAAGAATGTATCTGATGAACTTTAAACTTGCATGCAATCATCACCATCTAAAATTTTCAATCAACTTAGGTGTCTATAAAATTGAACTGTGAGAGGATAAGTATACAATCACAGACTCAGTGAGTAAACATATAAATAATTTAAAACTGCAATAACAGACTATCTCAAAAGAGTATAAAATTGAAATATATCACAAACACGATACATCTAACCTACATTCAACCTATTCATATCAACTTTCAATATAGGTCATTATTCAGTACACATTCATCGGCGTGTTCTTTATCTGGATTCACTAAAACTATTACATTGTAGTTATAATCAATTGTATCATTTGATCCTTTGGGTTATATTATCGCAATGCTAATTAATATATAATTTCAAATAAAATTATACACATACCACAATCATCATGGAATCAAGGATTATCTAGAGTATTATCATCAATTCATAATCATACTATAAGTGATATAAAAATCAAATCATAGACAACATCATCTATCTAAACAACCATTAGCACTGGACATCCAAGATCTCATGCTTATCTCTATCGCAATACCAGTAAAGTAGTCAATCTTAATCTATCATATTCAAAATCATATGGTCTGCATCCATATTATTAAATTCATGTCAATAAATCAAATATCAACTCCTTGAATTTATTTGTTCTCATTATCACCTTTAGTGTAAAAATACTGTACTCTTTGGATTGTTGAATCCCATAGGTTCTCACTCTCGGGCTGTTGAATTTCTTCCACCTATCTAAGTTGTAGGAATATTCTTAACTGGTATAGATAACTCTCCCCAATCTATTAGATTCAATCATTCTACCTTACTTGCCTGTAGAAATATCTTTATCGGTCATATATCTAATTCATTGGCATATAAGATCAAAATTACAACGGTCATCACATAAAGGTGAAGTTAAGACAATTAGCATACAAGACTAAAGTCACCCACCTCAATATATATCATTGACACATTAGGATCTCACAATCATCTCATCACAACTCCTTGGTATACACGATCATCTTAGTCTAATATTGATAAATAAAATATTACTCTTTAGTAATATCCATATAAAAACCATCAACATCATGACCTATTTCTACATTATCATAGTTCTTCTATAATAATGAAAATAAGATTCAATATGATAAATTCATAATTATATCATCATACACATAACATTATATAAACCCAAACATCAACATTTATAACATAATAATGAATCATCCAAACTCCTGTAAAATTCATGCATGGCAATTCATTAGGAAAGAAATATACATTGCGAAAGCCATTTAACTCTTATAGTAATAGCATGAATGATATGCTATAAAATCATAAAGTATTCTTATTTTCATAATATACTTAACCTTACATGTATCAATGCCATATGAGCTATTTATTTTGGGAGCTATAAAATGCAGGAGATCGCATTAATAACTTCTTGAGCATTTACAAAATTTAAGTCTAATAACATATGATTGAAAATAAAAATAGTCCAAAGTCCACTCATCTATTAAGAAGAATACGCACTCCCTTAATCGCTTACTTGGATTGAGCCCCTTACTCATGTAGTCAATGCCACTAGGTTAATCTTAACCCCTCAAAGCTTAAATAATCTTCAATTATTGAAAACCCCTTTGGCGGGAACAATAACCAAATCTCTCTTTAATCCTCTCTAAGTTGATTTCTTAACAGAATCAACGAAATAAAGTTTGTAGTACGTAGAGGATGATGAGTGCTGATGATTTAGAGTAAGAAACATGGATTTAATTGATTAAATATAGAAGAACTTAGAGAAAAAGGAATTGAGCTTCACTGTGCATAAAGAACCCATGAGTCATGAAGAGGAGAGAAAGATCAAAGGCAAAAAATGAAGGATTTAGCTTCTGTTTTTCTTTAAAATGCACATATGAATTAAAAAATGACATAGCTAGCCTTGAAAACAAAAAAAGAATGGATGCAAAAGAATGAACAATGGGTAAAATGGTATTTTTAAAGTTAGATCTTTGTTCTTTATAGTCAGAAATGTGTTAGTACATGATTTTCTACAAAAAGTATCGATATTTTCTTAAAGTATCGATACTTTTGGTATATATATCGATATATTTGATGTAACATTCCAGTCTTTAAGGGCTGCGTGCAGTGGCATAAGGGCAAAGACCTGAGTAAGGAGCAGCTCCTGACAGGCTTCAGGATGGTTATGGGGGCAGGAGGAGTCCCATATCAGAATGGGGGAGAAAATTACTAGACTATATATATGGAGTTGGAGTTAAGTTGTCAATAAGGTCTTTTAGGATGAGTAGTGGTTTATTCTCAAGAACTACGCAGTTAAATGTGCTTGGACAATAGTAGTATTAAGATGGGTGACCTCTTGAGAAGTCCTTGGGCATTAGCAAAAACAAAACCGTGAGGTCCTAAGGGTTGGACCAAAGTGGACAATATTGTCGACAGTCTTAGACCAGGTATTATATTTGACTTATCTATCAATATATTCCTTCAAAATACTGATTTTTGATCTAAATATCAATACATTCCCATTACTAAGAATAAAACCGTGAGGCTCCAAGGGTTTGATCAAAGTGGACAATATTATCGATAGTCTTGGATCAAGTGTTACATTTGATTTATCTATCGATATATTCCTTCAAAATACTGATTTTTGACCCAAATATCAATACATTTCGTAAATATATGGATATATAATAAATATCATTCAAGTCCCTTATAAAAATATTGCTCTAACTATTGAAAAATATCATTCAAATTCTAAATCCATTTTCAACGCTATTTTCTCCCTTATTTTGAGTTTGATTTCACTTCTTTTTCTTTCTATACAATCGTACTTTTGTTCTCTTTCAATAAAAATAAATAATGTATTAAAACTTCATCTTAATCAATAAAAATTTAAGTCAAAAATTTTAATGCATAAATAATATCTTAAGAAAAATTTTCAAACTTATTCATTTTTATTCAAAATTTCTTAAATCACTTATCAATATCAATACAAGTAACCAATATTAACTCCCAAACATATATTTTTAAAAATGATTAAAATAATATTTTGTAATAAAATGATCATAATACATTTAAATTAAAATGAAGGATATTACATAAATTCATAAGGTTGAATTATTAAAAATTTCTCTTAACAATAGTTTAATTCATCTGTTCTCTTACCGTTAAAGTGGAAATCTTGGAGGAATATTTTTTTTTAATTTTTATTTGTGTAATGGTAATTTTTTATCTCTAAACAAAATCACTTAGTCGATTTGGTATCTTGCCTTTAATGCAAAAAGTTAAAAAATCAATTCTTTCTCGTGCTAACCTTAAAAATATTCATAATTTAGAATTATATAAGATAGGAGTTGAATGTATAAAAAAATATTAGGAATAATATGATTTAAAGTCATGTTCATACTATATTATTTTAATATTGTCTATCTATCTATATTTTCAAGATTCTATATCCGACCACAATTTTATTTTCAATAGGTTTTATTGTTATGTTCTCATATATTAATTTATATTCTATATGTATTTATTTATTTATTTTTGGTGAAAACTACAAAAATTATGATTTAATTTCTATCTCGATTCTATCAATTTTATATATAAAAATGAGAATTTATGCTTACTAATAAAATAAGTTACATAAAAGTTCTGAGATGCAGACATTCCATCCGACGAACAATTTTGCAAACAGATACTTGTTACAAAAGTAAAAAATCGTCAACTTTAATTAATTAATTAATTATCAACCGAACTACATCATTATCGTAGTGGGAATCAATCGGTACACCCTTAACTCCAGTTAAACTCGAAATTAATAGAAGAATTGATAACAATATTAATATTAAATTTAAAAATCAATAAAATCATAGTCATATTTTAATTATGATAGATTGGTTTCTCACGCACATGTAAGTATGTATACAAAATCAAAATTAAGAGAAAAGGATAGACAACAGAAATTGGTTTCGGAGCCTTTCCCTTGAGGTAATCAGTGTCTGATTTTGGAAGAAATTCATTTTTACGAGCAAAAGTTGATGGGTGGTACCCTATTTTGGTTGGCTGCCATTAAAAATAATAGAATAGAGAGTTAGAGGTCTATAATCTTCCCTCCAATTATGGTACAAAGATTTTTCTTGAACTATTATTAAATATAAATATTATAATATTTTATGTGCATAATATGATTAAAATATTATTTTGCATAATATTTTTTTAATTAATTTTATTCATATTTTTATGTCACACCAGTATTTCATTGTTTATTATCAAATTAATTGTTTTTCTAGAAAAATAAATGGAAAGATATATATCCTGAAAAAAAGAATTGACATGAATCATGATATATAAACAACAATAGCCAACAGGCAACGTGGAAATTCAAACGTCTGTAGAAATTAATTTGGAAGACATATGAGCTGCTGCCTACTTTCTTTCCTATTTCCAATTCCATATGTATACACTGCTTTATAAAAACATTACCCATCTCTGTCCTTGGATTTCTTTATTGCTGTTTAACCTTCAGGAAGTTCTTGGTTTTGTTGGGGTTCATCATCTGTGATGATCTTTAATGGAGGGTGGTGATATTTACAAAGGGACTGGTAGTTTACGTGCAGTGAGTGCTTCTATATGGAGAAACAATGTCAGGGAAGGCAGGTCTTCTAGAGAAGTAGATGATGAAGAGGCTTTAAAATGGGCTGCAATTGAGAAACTGCCTACTTTTGATCGTTTGAGGAGAGGAATATTAACTACTTCGCAAGGTTCTGCTCAGGAAATCAGTATAGACAATCTTGGACAGCAAGAAAGAAAGAAGTTGATTGACAAATTGATCAGAGTTGCAGAGGTTGATAATGAGAATTTTTTGTTAAGGCTCAGAAACCGCATTGATAGGTAAAAATTACAACATCTCTCCTATTGCCCGCAATTAATAATTGTCTGCTTTGATCTCAAATAAATAGAAAAGTTACATAAACATCCATAAATGGATGCATGCATGTATTAATATATGCATGAATGAGTTCACGGGCAACGATAATAAGAGAAACTGTGTACACTAGATTAAAATGAACAATATCATTTTATGTAAGAGATGGTAATAATACTGTGTTTTTCTTCGTAAGGCAGCTGTTTTCTGATTCTTGAAGTTCTTGTTTTGATTAGTGTTTTATTTAAATTGTGATGTGTTCTTTTTTATTTTTCTCAGAGTTGGAATTGAACTTCCCAAAATCGAAGTTCGATTTGAGCATTTAAATATTGAAGCTCAAGCATATGTAGGAAGTAGAGCCTTGCCAACATTCATTAACTTCGGTGCCAACATAATTGAGGTAGCAGCATTCATCTAATTGCTGAATAAGTAATTTTGTTTGACTAATTATGTTTCGAGATTATTAAAAAAAAATTATGTTCTGTTAATTTCCCTGCTGATGTTTTTAAAATCTGTGTATGTTTGAAGGGTTGCTTGAACTCTTTCCACATTCTTTCAAGCAGAAAGAAACATTTGACAATCCTGAAAGATGTAAGCGGGATCATAAGGCCGAAGAGGTGAGAATTATATTGATGTTGGTTATGTCAATGGAAATTTAGAATAACTGGGTAGCCTTTTCTCATTGTGTTCGTTTCTTTGTTGCAGAATGACATTACTTTTGGGTCCTCCAGGATCCGGTAAGACCACACTGTTGTTGGCTTTGTCCGGGAAGCTGGATTCCGGTCTAAAGGTAATTTTATATATTTAAAAGCTCTAATTCGCTTTTTATCCTCTGACTTTATTTCTAATTTGGGAATTAAAATGTTTTTGTTTAGGTTTCAGGAAGGGTGACATACAATGGCCATGAGATGTATGAATTTGTGCCACAGAGAACTGCTGCTTATATCAGTCAACATGACGTCCATATAGGAGAAATGACTGTAAGGGAAACCTTGGCCTTCTCTGCAAGATGCCAGGGGGTTGGAAGCCGTTATGGTCAGTTGCTTTTCTTACTTTTATTTTCCCTAACCTATAAAATTCAGATTGCTGTGCGATAGATTCTTAGATAATATAAGTTTTAAAGGCCATTGCTTGTAAAATGCAGACATGTTAGCAGAGTTGGCCAGAAGAGAGAAAGCAGAAAATATCAAGCCTGATCCTGATATTGATGTTTTCATGAAGGTGAGCAAGGCAAAGGTCAATTTGATTCCAATCAAACAAGTCATTTAATTAAAAAATAAATAAATAAATCTTGATAGGAGGATGGAAAATTTCAATTTTAGAGCTTGCCCTCAATAAAGTGCTCCTAAGATTTAAAATCCCTGAATATGGAACTTTGGTGTTCAACTCCTCGAGTCATGTACTTGGATTATTGGTCTTTGTATTTTGTGTTCACTAGGAAATAGAACTAGATTAGATCAATCTTACTGGCATGGAGTTGCACTAACAGTGATTGACTTTCTCACGTTTCTCTGTCACTTATCATGATTCAGGCAGTAGTAACCGAAGGCCAAGAAGCCAATGTGGTCACTGATTATATTATAAAGGTAACATCAACGTGAATCACTCTAAGGTTGTGAATTATTTTCAGGAAGGGACTAATGTCATTAGTTCAACATAAATTCACAGGTTTTAGGACTAGATGCCTGTTCTGATACCATGGTAGGTGATGAAATGATAAGAGGCATTTCAGGAGGAGAAAGGAAGCGAGTTACAACAGGTAAATTGCCAAACTTGCACAAATTCACTTTAGTTATTCTCAAATATCAAAATAAATTGTCATCCCTTCTGATTTCCAAGTTCAATTATAGGTGAAATGCTGGTTGGACCAGCACATGCACTGTTTATGGACGAGATATCTACTGGTTTGGACAGCTCAACAACTTACCAAATTGTGAATTCTCTCAGGGCGTTTATTCACATTCTTAATGGAACAGCTCTGATATCTCTCCTGCAGCCGGCACCAGAGACTTATGATCTATTTGATGACATTATCCTGCTATCAGAAGGCCAGATTGTGTATCAAGGTCCCCGCGAAGAAGTGCTAGATTTTTTTAAATTCATGGGCTTCAAATGTCCAAAAAGAAAAGGAGTGGCTGACTTCTTGCAAGAAGTAGGTGCTTGAAGAGCTATTTTTAAGAATTTGTTCATTAATACTGCAGAAGTTTCAAGAAATTGGATAATCGTTAAGTGCACCTCCTCATTCAATCTCAATGAATAATGAATATGTTGCAGGTAACATCAAGGAAGGATCAAGAGCAGTATTGGGCACGTGAAGAAGAGCCTTACAGGTTTGTGACAGTTCAGGAATTTGCTGAGGCATACAAATCATTCCATGTTGGACAGAAACTTGGTGATGATCTAGGAAATCCGTTTGAGAAAAAGAAAAGCCATCCGGCTGCTTTGACAACCAGAAAGTATGGTGTTAGTAAGAAGGAATTGTTGAAAGCTTGCATCTCAAGAGAATTTTTGCTAATGAAGAGGAACGCTTTCATCTACGTATTCAAGATCTTCCAAGTGAGTATTGACTATACTTTGAAATTGTTTTAATCTTTTATTTATGGAGAATATTCTATTGACATTTTTCCTTTCTACTAGCTCACAAGTATTGCAGTGATTGGTATGACAGTCTTTTTTAGAACGAAGATGCATAAAGATTCATTAGAAGATGGGATAGTTTATGCCGGTGCCACGTTCTTCATTGTTGTCACAATCATGTTCAATGGAATGGCAGAAAATCCCATGACCATAGCAAAGCTTCCTGTATTCTACAAACAAAGAGACCTCCAATTTTATCCTTCATGGGCATACGCTCTTCCCACATGGATACTCAAGATTCCCATCTCATTCATAGAGGTTGCTGCATGGGTGTTCATCACCTATTACGTAATGGGGTTTGATCCCAATGTTGGAAGGTAAGAAAAGAGAACAAATGGCAAATTTGCTAAGAATCACTGAAGATTTTATTGTATTTTCGATCTATCAGTTCAACGATTTTACAAGTAGATCTACTTGCTGCAGGTTGTTTAAGCAATACCTGCTGCTCTTCTTTGTTATTCAAATGTCGTCTGGATTGTTCCGATTGATTGCAGCAACATGCAGGAACTTGGTTGTTGCCAATGCACTTGGTTCATTTGTGTTGCTGTTCTTTTTTGCACTGGGTGGATTTGTCCTTTCACGAGGTATTGGACCATAAGTTCAATTAAAATTAATTGATCTTTTTCTCAAGTTTTAACTTTTCTTGTTTAATAATGCAGTGGACATCAAGAAATGGTGGATATGGGCATACTGGTGTTCACCTTTGATGTATGCACAGAACGCGATAGTGGTAAATGAGTTCCTTGGTAATAGTTGGAGAAAGGTAAGAGCTTGACTGAGCCTTGTATTAGTGAATTTTTCTGTAAATAATCTGCTGATGTCTGAAATTACTTCATATGAAGACACTGCCAAACTCAACTGAAACGCTAGGAGTTGCAGTTTTGAAGTCTCGTGGGTTCTTCCTGGATGCATATTGGTATTGGCTAGGTGTAGGGGCCCTGTTTGGTTTTGTACTGCTGTTCAACTTTTGTTTCACTCTCGCTCTGAACTTTCTCAACCGTGTGTACCCTTACTTTCCTCACTTTAGTGCCTTGTACATGTGAGTGACTGCATACTAAGTTCTGCAAATATGTGCAGCGTATGATAAGCCTCAGGCTGTTATATCAGAGGATTCTCAAAGAAATGACCCTGATAACAGCGCTGGAGAAATCATTCAGTTATCCACCTGTGGAAGGAGCTCTAGTCACAGAATTCACTCAGGTGATAAAGGTTATTTGAAACCTTTGTGTATGTATGATATGATATATTTTGCATCTTCCTTTTGATGATAATTAATTCTTCTTAACATGTAGAGAGTGGACGTAACAAGAAAAGAGGAATGGTTCTTCCATTTGAACCACATACCATTACCTTCAATGAAGTTACATACTCTGTCGATATGCCACAGGTAAGCGTTAAGTTTTAAAGATAATAAGCATATTTCACTGCAATGCATTCCAGACATAATGAGCAATTGGTTTGATTAAACTTGCAGGAAATGAAACTTTCAGGTGTTCGTGAAGACAAATTGATGCTTTTGAAGGGTGTGAGTGGTGCCTTCAGGCCGGGTGTTCTGACAGCTCTGATGGGTGTAAGTGGTGCTGGAAAAACCACGCTGATGGATGTGTTGGCTGGTAGGAAAACTGGTGGATATATTACAGGGAACATCACAATCTCTGGTTACCCAAAAAAGCAAGAAACATTTGCTCGCATTTCAGGATACTGCGAGCAAAATGACATCCACTCTCCTCATGTTACTGTACACGAGTCCTTGGTTTACTCAGCCTGGCTTCGATTACAACCAGAAGTTGATTCAGCAACAAGAAAGGTTTGCACTAGAATCCCACGCAGTTTCAGGATATTGACCATTTTTCTCTTCTTGTCATTGATGGATAAACAACTTAAGCCAATTAGGTCAAATAGATCAGAAACAGCTTGAATCCTTGAATAGATAGTTTTATTATACGTATAGTAATTATATTTTCACCCACGCTTTGTAGATGTTTATTGAGGAAGTCATGGAACTTGTGGAGTTGAACACATTGAGAAATGCAATTGTTGGTTTGCCTGGTGTAAGTGGTCTATCGACTGAGCAGCGTAAGAGGCTCACAATCGCGGTAGAGCTTGTGGCAAACCCTTCTATCATATTTATGGATGAGCCAACTTCAGGCCTAGATGCAAGAGCTGCTGCAATTGTTATGAGAACTGTTAGGAATACAGTGGACACTGGCAGAACGGTAGTGTGCACCATCCATCAACCAAGCATTGACATATTTGAAGCTTTTGATGAGGTGAGAAACTTTAACACTAAATCAAAGGAGTTAAAATATTTTCTCTGTATGTGATTTTGATTGTTTAATATGTCAGTGCAGCTATTCCTGCTGAAGCTAGGGGGACAAGAGATATACGTGGGGCCATTGGGTCACCATTCTTGCCATCTCATTGAGTATTTCGAAGTATGACATTGTGCACATTCTCAAATTATGAACAGTTAAAATTTGAAGCAACTTTCATGAATTTCAGTATGAAACTAGCTAGTGAACTCACACATTCCTTTTATGAAGGGAATTGCCGGAGTTAGTAAAATTAAAGATGGTTACAATCCAGCAACTTGGATGTTGGAAGTTACTTCTCCATCGCAAGAAACAGCTTTGGGGGTTGATTTTGCTGATATTTACAAAAACTCAGAACTATACAGGTAGTTTTGTGATAAGTACTAGGCCAAAGCATTTGTTTTGCTCAAATTGTTACTGATTTATGTCTTACGTTTCAGGAGAAACAAAGCACTTATAGAAGATTTAAGCAAGCCTGCTCCTGGTTCAAAAGACCTCCATTTTTCAACTACATACTCACAGTCATTTTCCGTCCAATATATGGCTTGCTTATGGAAACAACATTGGTCATACTGGCGAAATCCAGCATACACTGCTGTTCGATTTCTGTTTGCATTCTTCATAGCTTTGACATTTGGGACAATGTTCTGGGACCTGGGCACTAAAACGTGAGTTATATCTAGGATACTGAAACGTTACATTTCAAAAGTTATTCAATGGCTTATAGCTTGATCCGCCTCTATATCTTACTTAATTTTGACATTTAAAATTATAGGAAAAAGCAGCAAGATCTTTTTAATGCAATGGGTTCCATGTATGCTGCTGTTCTCTTCCTCGGTGCCCAAAATGCATTAGCTGTGCAACCAGTTGTGCATGTTGAACGCACAGTCTTCTACAGAGAGAGAGCTGCCGGAATGTATTCAGCTCTGCCTTATGCCCTTGCACAAGTAAGTTTTTTGACATAAAACATACTTGAAATGTAAACTTCTGTGTTACTTTGCTCATCAAAAAATTCTGCAGGTTACAATTGAGATTCCTTATGTATTCGCTCAAGCTGTAGTATACGGTATTATAGTCTATGCAATGATTGGATTTGAATGGAATGCCGCGAAGTTCTTTTGGTATTTATTCATCATGTTCTTCACCTTATTGTACTTCACCTTCTATGGTATGATGGCTGTGTCTTTATCACCAAACGACCACATTTCTACTATTGTTTCCTTTGCATTTTATGGAATATGGAATATCTTTTCCGGGTTTCTAATCCCAAGAACTGTAAGTATTTTCTGCCCATTTCTGATTTAAAAGCTGTGTTTTGAAAGATTAGAAATAGTTTGTTATTAATCCTTTCCTATATCTGTCCACTTGTTTGATAACAGAGAATTCCCATCTGGTGGAGATGGTACTATTGGGCATCTCCTCTATCTTGGACCTTGTATGGATTGGTTACATCTCAGTTTGGAGATTTACAGCACACACTTGCGACTGGCGAAACAGTGGAGCATTTTTTGAGAGATTATTTTGGTTTTAAACATGATTTTCTTGGAGTTGTTGCAACAGTTCATGTAGTATTCCCAATGCTCTTTTCATTTATCTTTGCCTTGGGAATCAAGGCATTTAATTTCCAGAAGCGGTAGAAATTTAATTTCCCTTCTAGATTTAGGCTTAACACCTAATATATATGTACAATTATCTATGCAATGAAATGAGTTATGTACCTCTGCATAGGATTGGTATATATATGTGAGCGCAACAAGTTAGATTCACTCTCGGCAAACTGTTGTACGATTTTGAAATTTTAGATCAATAAAGATTCAGCAAAAGTTAGCTCAAATTTCCATTTGATATGATAATCCAAAACTCTTTCTGCCATTTTTGATCTCTTATTTATTTCTTTAGTTATGAGCTTTTGGAATATTTAATGTGATAATCTAAAATGAAGATATTTTAAACATGTGTTATGTTCTAACTTTATCTAATCTGCTAACTTATTGGACCCACAATTAAATATATCTTGATCTTATAACGGGACCCACTGATCCACTTCATCGGTGGCTGGCTTGACTTGAGGCTATAGTGGGACCTACCAATTAATAATTGATTCAAAATGTAATTTTTAATTTTACATGAATATATGATTATGTTATTCCCGAATAATAGGACATAATATACATGTGAAATGAATTAATGGAAAAAAAATTAACTTAAATTCATTCTAAATTATGGATTCAAACTTGTTTTATAGAATAATTTAGTTGAAATTATTGATTAATCAACTTACCCACAAATAATTAAAAAAATAATGCAAACTCACCTTTGAGTTTCAAAAACTCAATTGTATTTTAAATTTTGGATTAAATAATATCTAAAAGAAAAAGAAAATTTTATTTGAATCATTATTTTTTTTACTACCCAACTCAAAAACTTATTTTTCTAATTATTTTAAGCAAAAATGTTCTTAGTTTTATCTTTAATCACTCTATTTTGTCTTATATTTTAAAATTAGTATATTAAATAATATTTTTAAAAAACATTTCTTTTACACGTAATATAATAATATTAATCAATAGAAATATAAAATTAAAATAATTAAGGTAAATTGTATTATAATCAACATTATTTTTTTATGTCAGTATGTAAAAAAAAAAAGAAATTTCCGTCCTTTTAGTATATATTATTTTTAGTATATTAGATTAAATTTTATTTTTCTTATGTAAAAAAAAAAGAAAAGAAAAGAAATTACGAACAAAATCGAAAATCAAATACAATCTTTCGGTACTCTTAAGAATCTTACAATTATTATAAAATTTGGTTTATTATTTCTATTTTATTTTTAAAGCTTGACGAGAAGAAGACGCAAATGGTCTCTCTCTAACTTTTGCCTAACCCTTCAACGATTGGGAATAAAACTACTTAGAATTTCTAACTATTTTCTTTTACATATCGATCGCTGCACATTTTCTGCAACTCTATATATAACTGCCGCTCTCCAAGATCCAATAGCTTTTTACGTCAACTCTATAGAAATTAGAAAGTGTAAGGCATGGCATTGAAAAGAACAACTTATTTCAAATATTGGGTGGGTTCTTGAATCTTGAACAAATAAAAGAAATAAAAAAGGAAAGAAAATATGGGTTTTGGTGGGTTTCAACTTGAGTTGCAATGGACACTAGTAATATTTGTTAAGCGAGTAGTAGTTTACGTTCAGGAAGTACTACGCCGTGGAGGAACAACATCATGATGTATTTTCAAAATCTTCAAAGAGAATAAGACGAGATAGGTATGAAAAATCTTGAGTGGTTCTTTCTAATTCGATTGGAATTTTTTTTCAAAATGGGGTCTCTAAAAATTATTAGAGTTGTCTGTCATTTGTCATATGTATTAAGGGAATTCAAGGGACACCCATCTTTAAGATCTGTAATAAGGTCATTAAGATAATCATTTTTCACCAATAACTCGATTTGCTTATGCCGATAATCGTTATGATGCTTGCAGAATTTATCATTGGAGTGCCTTGACATCTTGAGCATCATGAGGTAGAGCTAAACTATGTTCAGATTGTTGCCTTTCACATATCAACATACTCGTGCGAAAGGTGCTTTTAGAGGAGTGAAATTCCTGCCCTATAACTATGCGATTTTTCTTGCAATATTGTCGCATAAAGGCCTTCTCAAGATTTCTTCCCTTCTATTGAATTGGAATTATTGATTATCTTGATCCGTACTCTTGTCAAGGTAGGGATTTCTTTGACTTTTCTATTCTTTTGTGTTCTCAGACTTTTAATTTTGGTGCCTTTCCGTTTGTACCAACCTAGTCAACCTGTCTTTTCTCATTTGCATAAGAACTTGATCCTTGATTTCAATTTTGTCCAACAATTTTGTGAAGCAGCTTCGTACTTGGTGATAGACTATTTGGTAATTGCATACCATCCCTTTTTTATTCTGAATTCTTTTTTGAGACTTTTCAATGCTAGGAGGTGATTAAAATTTTCAAATCGATGACTTCTTGAAGATATCTCCTTACGAAACTTCTCAAACTTTCGTTATTCCCTTACCTAATTGACAGGAGGGAGCCTGCGCTTCTGGTGGTCTAGACAATGCCGTAAAATTCGTCAAGGAAGGTTTGCATAATTGCCTGAACCTTCTAATGGTTCATGAGGTCATGTTCTTGAACCACTCCTTAACTTACCCCTCTAGATTCAATAGGAGAAGGCGGCAAATTTACTACTCAGACAAGTCTTGAGTCAGCATATCTCCGTGAAAACATTGAGGTACAGCGTCAGATCGCCCTTGCTAGTATAATAGCCAATCTGAAGCATTTTGAACTTATGAGAGTGTTGGTCGTGAAACGTCTCTTGTGAACGAAGATTCTATATACCTCTCCGAGAGGGAGTTATGCCTGAAATTCAAAATGGGGTCTACTTTTCTTTTTGTACCCAACTTGTCAATAATACGTCTCACACAAGCTTTAAGGGCATACTGATTAATTTTCTAACTTTGGTCGCATTAGGTTGTGTTGTTTCGAGATCGAAGCTTGTTAATTTACGACCTCAAGTCAATGGTGGTACGCCTGTGTCTTATGTCTCGTCGTAGATTGATAACTGGACTATGAGGGGTATTTGAGGGAATCAACTCTGGATGTTATAAATCCAAAAAAGGATTTTGGGATTTCTCGTCTTGAGCTCAGGTTATGGCTCGGTAAATATTCTTTTACCCTTTTGAGTAGCCATGAACCTGGATTTTCTGGTCGGAGGGTTGGGTACTGAGTGGCCCGTACTGTTATTTTTTTGTTGAGCAATCTACCCGCACCGTAACTTTTATGAAGGAGCCTCCGTAATTTCGTCGATCGTTTCCTTCTCCAACTCTCTATTTCTTCTCTTTAGAATCTTCCTTAGCGTTCTTTGTTCGATACTCCTCCAGTTCTTCAACTAACAGGAGGGATTCGTGCTTGCCAATCCTTACAGTCATCTAACTCATTGAAGGGTCTACTGCATTGATTTACAAGCAGTTATTATTGGATGACTCCGCCCCCTCGATGAATTTTCCAGTGACGGTCAAGTTCCCTTTCCTTTCCATTAGAGGACTTTGAGAATAATGACTCTGATTATTGATGGCCATTTCTAATTGGTTAGATGATCTTGTATGGAATTTTTCGGTAAGCTAACAGAAAGCTTTTTGTTCACTTCTCATAGACAGCGTCAATTGTCATTGTTTGAAATCTTTTGACCAAAAGATTCCAAACACCATAGATTTTTGTCTTCTTGCTATTGCCCGAACAATCTACAACCTTCCTTACATTGATAAAAACACCATGGTATGTGCCTTTCAATGCCTTAAAATAAAATCACAGGAAAAGCAAGGAGTGATGTCGGCTTCCTGGCGTAGAAACTCTAATATTTAAATCAAGCGTAGAATAAAAGAAAAAGAAGTGTACTTAAGAGGAAAAAAGTCAAAAAATTTAAAAAATACTAATGTGGAGGATATGTGTTTTTGTTTGCTTTGTCTAAAACGCTCTACTTTGGAATGAAGTTGATATTTATAGTCGTTGGGGCACGTTTTCCAAGCTATTGCATGTGTCATATATTGAAAAACAAAAAAAGTTAGTAATTATCAGATGAAATCTCGACCTGGAATCATTATATAATTATTATTTATAATCTTGGGTGAACATAATGATTATCTAAATCATGATTTATATAATATAAAATCTAAAGTATGGTGTGATAGCCTACAGTGACCTCGAACCAATCATCTAATCCTCTTTTACCGTTCTTTTTTTTGGGCTAAAATCTTATTTGGTGGTTGTTGAGCCTCCGTATTTAGCGGCTTTAGGATTTTTTTCAATTTAATAAAGTTGGAGGTAACTCGGGTTCTTGCAAGGTAGCTAGACACCTCTTGTTGTCAGTATCGAGCTTTCTAGATTGCCTATAAAATTTGTTTTCTGTCCAGGATGAACTTAGATTCGTTTGTTCGTGGTATTGGGGTCATAATTTCCAGCTTGGTTACATGATTTGTTTTTCATATGAATACCGACACTGTAATGAATGTTAGAATGCTAATGTGAGATCGATAGTGTCTAACCTAAACAGCGACCTTGATTCTTACTCTTAATATTTTATTTTTCATAGTTTTCAAATTCTTCTCTGAGTTAGAATTGAACTTCCTATTATTGAAGTTTGATTCAAGCATTTAAATATTGAAGCAGATGCAAAAATGGGAAGGAAAGCTTTGTCTACATTCTTTAATCTTACCCTTGGCATAATAAAAGTAACAACCTAATAACATAAACACCTTTTTTCTTTTAAAATTTGGGTTAACTTTAGCTTTACATTGTAATTTCTTCTTTTTGAATAAATGGTTTCTTGATCTACTTGCATATTCTTTCAAAAAAAATAAGGCACTTAACATTCCTAAAGGATGTTAATGGAATCATAAAACCAAGCAGGTAAGAACTGAATTCCTATTGTTTCTTTTGTATGAAAATTCATGATATTTCGGTAGTTTTGTCTTATTGTGTTCATTTCTTTGTTTCATAATGACATTGCTTTTGGAGGTTCTATAAAGACCACCCTGTTGGCTTTGTGTTAAAGGAGCTTTATCAATTAAGTTTAAGCTTCAGGGCAAATACAAAAAAGAAAAATCAGAAAAGCTTTGCCCATTCTTTGAAGAATTTATGCACAGCAGATAAAGAAAGTGTAGTATAAGAAAACTTAAAAAACTTATTGAGATTAAATGCACATCAAACTAAATTCCTCAAGAAGAACTAAAAGAGTATTAGAGGAAATGCTCTTTTCATTCTGTGTCATCTATTATATATATGAAAAACCTAACTCTACCAAAGGAAACCACCTGTGCAAGTCGCCATACATCAAAATGTACATAATTAAGTATATTTGATGTTATTTGATGTTGTATGCACCTCTTCAAAACTATTTTTGTGATGTTTACTCAATACATAACATTCACAGAACTTTAGTTTTTTTCTTATATTAGTACTCAATAGCTCTTCTTTCTTAAGTTCTAATAATTTTTTTTCACTTAAGTGACTTAACCCTTGGTGTTAAAGCATCAATTCCTTACCTCTTTTGTTATTTGTAGCATTTATATCCCCTTTAATTACTTCCTTAAGCAAAACATATAACTCATTTTGCCTTCTTACCTTCATCACTACAAGTGACCTTTTACAGACTTTCAAGATACCATTTTTTGCCTTAAATGTACACCCATCTGATTCAAGCTTACCTAATAACACCAAGTTCCTTTTAAGACCAGGAATATACTTTACTTTTGATATTTCAACTAATCTTCTACTCTCTATTTTGAACCTTATGGACTTTATATTTTTAACTTCACAGGTTATGTTATTTTCCACGATTACTTTCCCATAATCTTCAGAAGATAAAGTAGTGAAGAGTGATTTACTTAAACACATGTGGTAAGTGCACCACGAGTCAAGAATCTAGTTATTTTTTGCAGCTTTTTTACTCTCTAATGAAGCCATTAACCAAAAAGCATCTTGAAAATTAGATTCAATCACCATAGTTGTTTTAGGTGTCTTTTCAGTTGTTGTTGGTGTCTTCTATTATCTTTTTTCAAGACAATTCTTCTTGAAATAGTCTTCCTTATGACAATGAAAGCATCTCAAGGTCTTTCCCCTTGATTTAGATCTAAATTCTCATTTTTTCCTTCTATCTCTTCTTTCAGGTTTACCATTGACATTAGCCTTCACCTGTGTTTCCTTCTTTTTGCTAGCTTCTTCTAGTCAGTTCTTTAAAATTTAAAGAATTCTTTACATCATCCATCTACAATGTAGATCTTTAGTAAAGAAGAGTATTAATAAAATGTTCGGATGAGGCTAGTAATGAAACAAGAAGTATCAAGGCCAGATCTTTATCTTCAACTTTTATATCAACTGTTTTCAAATCAATCATCTGTTTATTA
>JAVXUL010163385.1:0-13229 GCA_035590515.1 Trichilia minutiflora | reverse complement strand
ATTTGATAGTTTTTAAAATTTTTTGGATTAAAATGTAAGATATTTAAAATTTTTTAAAAAAAAGAGATCAAATTATAAGAATTATAAAGTTTTTAACTTTATTTTTAATTTTTAAAAAAATAAAATCAAAACCGGGTACCGGTTTGATTTAAACAGGAGATCGATTTTTCCGTTTTCTATTTAAATCGGACTGGATATCGGTTTAATAAAAAAAAATTGATACCCGATCCGTTTTCACCCCTACTTTGAACAATATATATAGTACTTTGAAAAAAAAAAAAAAGAATTCCAAAAGAAAATAGAATTGCAAAGATAATGAGAATATAATAGTGTGAGCAAGGCCTTCCACTTTATTAAATTCTTTATTATGAACTCTAATTCTTTTATTATAATTCCCAACTTAATACGTATAACACAGACCAATACCCCGTAATTATAGGATGATTGTTTATCTTTCGTAACTGTACTGCTTGAGTTAAATTTATCACTACAATGCTCTTCTGTTAGGACTCTAGAATTTCTCCACACATCGTTATGTTCTATTTTTCTTTTAATTTATTTATTTTGTAAGTATTTAGTTTAAATTTGAAGAATTGTTATTGTATTTTGATTTTGATTGTTTTGTTAGTATTTAATTTAAATTAGAAAAATTATTATGACATTCCTAATGTTACCTTAGTTGAATAACTTCCCAAAATCTTTCTACTGCTAACTGCTTTATGGTGCTGTTGCATTCTTATTTTCCTAGTGGTGATTTTTCTCGCTGTTTTCTTAAAACTTTATAGGAAGAAGCTTAATAGTTTCCCACCACATTCACGATATGAACGTTTTGTCTTTTTCTCTCGCTACAGTAATAATTAAAAGAGTTAATATGCCAACCGCATTTGGAATTAAGTTCAATATTTCCCAAAAATACCCAATTGCTTTCTTGTTAGTGTTTTTAGATGGCTTCTCCTCTTTCGATTTCACTACCAACTTGTAATCGCACGTTGGTTCCGGGATCCGAATCTTCTTTTCTTCTATCTTTTCTTCCGTCTTACCATTTGTCACATTCAAAACCAGTTCATATCCGTCTTTCTGTTTACTCACAGGAGTTTCATTTCTCTCCTCCCTTCTCTTCTCGAGTTCCGTTTCATCAAGGATTTATCAACAGGAGAAAAGCATTTCACGCTACTGGTTAGCACTTGCTTTCATATTTTGCTCAAATTGGTTGTTCGAAGGATCGTGCATTTGTTTTACTGTTGTTTTGACGCTTTTTAGTGCTCATGTTTGTTACTCCTATAAAGTTTGTAAATTTATTTAGTGCTCATGTTTTCAGGGTTTTAATTGATGAATTTTTGAGGAAATCAGTTTAGTTAATGATTGGCCATAGGTTGTTTTGGGATCAAAAAAATTATGTTTTTATCAAAAAAATTGAAATTTTAGGTGATTCTTGTAGCATATCTTCAAAGATTCTTAGGCTCAGTACCTAACGAAGTGCACTGTGTGCTCCTTTTATTGATACAAAACGTCACTTCTTATATTAACTTTTAAATTCTGTTCGGAAAAAATATGACCCTTGAACCTCGAGACCTCGTTAATCAATGAAGCTCAGCCATGACACTAGCCCCGAAACCTTCTTATCAAGGTCTCAAACATAATGTTGAATCTGATGTTGAACCCGAGATTGATATTTGCGGTAGTTATTTGATCGTATGGAAAGTTAAAACTCGCAGATTTTTACACAAATAAAGGGAGATTTTCTAGCTCAGTGGTTTTGTCTCACGATAAGGACTTGCGATGGCATGATTTTGGAAAAGTTACGATTATGAAAAATGTGACGGCTGTTAAGTTTGAAAGAAAATAGAAATGTACGAAAGAAAAAACAAATGTGATATTCTAAATTAAACTGACTTTACCCCGATCATTTTTTGTAATTTCAGGTCATTTTAAGTCCAATAAATAAGAAGAGGAAGTAAATCCTGGTGCTCAAAATTCGAGAGAAATTTTCGTGCATCAACAAATTCTTTGACAAGAAAGATTAGATGTTTTGGAATTTTGGGAATCTTTTTGGATGTACAATGAGAGAAAGGAAGTGGCTGGTTTCTAGTAATGCAACTTATTGATCACCTGATCAATGAAAAAGCTTAAGCTTAAACTCTTTTGTGTTTGTTCTGCAATTAATGAACAAAATTATCGATATTCTCTAGTTATGAGGGAATTTAACTACATTTGCTTGTTTATTCACATAATAGTGTGAAAAGTTCGCCATACATGGTTATTCTGATTTGCTTGTTTTGTTGCTATTTAAATGAGAAATACACTTAGGCACTTACCTCCAACTGAAACGTTGTGTAATTTCATGTGTAATAGAGGGAATTAAGTTTGTACATCAAGGAAATGCGCTGTTGTGTAACTTTGGTACAAGACATTTGGACAGTTCAGATTTTATGGACATATATGCACTTTATACAGTATTGATTTAGTGCTACAGTATATTCTATCTCAAATTCACCATTAAAGCTAATATTTTCCCCTTCAAAATATACCAGGAACTTGTTCATTGCATGGAAACTATTTAACGGATGAGGTTACAGGCCTGTTATAGATGATGGAATAACACATTTTCAGCACATCAGCTGTGTTGATGATGGTCAAGACCCATGTATGCAGTCATCTGCTCCAGGAAGATGTAAGATTGATAGAGTAAAGCAGATCTTTCGCAACAGATCGTTGAATATGAAGAACATCGTTGCTGTTGGCTTTGACATGGATTACACTCTGGCCCAGTACAAGCCTAAAACTTTTGAATCCCTAATATATGAAGGAATAGTCCAAAAATTGGTTCATGATCTGGGATGTCATCTACAGGTTTGTCTGGGTTATAATCTATGCATGTGTAATCAATAAAATGTGTGATTTGTGAGCATGTATATGTGCTTCAGTTGATGAAGTAATTTTCAATATAGTTTGTACAGTATAAGTCCATGAAATTTTTGATCACATATTGTTTGATCTTATTGTAGATTTACAATCATTGCTATTTTTTTCTTTTGGTTCTAAGATTTGGACAGTATATTATTTGTTGGTTAAACAAGTTGATTTATGCAGCTGCTGGAGTGATCATTTGATTGGAAGTACATGGTGAGAGGGTTGATTATTGATAACAAAAAAGGAAATATCTTGAAGTTTTCTCTAAGCTTGTTCCGTAATTTGTTATCCGTTTGTCTGGTCAATTTGAATTTGTTGGACATACAATTATTTCATTGTTCGCTTCCGTTGGTGAAACATTTAGTCAACGATTGTGCATTATATAGATGGATTGGCATAAATATGTGAAAGTAGCCTACCATGGTTTTAGAGAGATGTCCAAGGAAGAGATAGTTGATGCATATGGAAATACTCTGATACGGGATGCCTTTGATGAACCAGTCTATGCACTCATCGATACCTTTTTTTTGCAATACCTAAAGTTCACCTGTTTGCTCAGCTTGTTGACTTTATGGACAATAACCCTGGAAATGTTCCAAAGGGCACTGAGTAAGAATTATTTTATGTTAACTTTAGTAATTGTCAGGATGGTCTTAACTATACAAGAAGATTATTTTGCCGTATTGATAATATGCTATTTGTTTTTCATTTTGCCAAATTTTCTTTATATGGATGTACAACAATGTTCAAGCTGCAGTAATTTTTGCCACAGGGATGGGACTTTTAAGCATATGGTTGCGAAGGATCATAAATGGTGAGGAGTAAGTAGGAATTCTATTTTGTTGAGATAGTAAATCAATTTTAAAGGGTGATTTATTCATGAGCCCCTATGAAATTGATTTGCTAATCAATTGGCTGATTACTTCTATTTGAATTTCAAAAGAGATGCAAGTTACAACTTGTCTGCAAGTTATGAAAGCCAATGATCATACTGAAATCAACCTTTTGTTTCGGATTTGATCTTGCACGTATCTTTGATATAATTGTTGTTGGAATTTGTCTCGCATAGGTTTTTTCCTATCATATGCTAGGTATATCGATGAGGATACTTTAATAGTCCTCATGCTGAAAATGCTTAGATGTTCTGGTCGTTCAACATTCCTGGTGACAAATAGGTATCAGTTCATCTTAAATCATATTTCCTTGTAACATGATTAGAGTTGACTTGATCTATGAATTTAGACCCAGTTAGGTGGTTTAATGCATACAAATTTAACATTGTTTGCAAATTAAAATTCTCAAGCAAGCTTGAAGTATAGAATATCAGATGATCAGACTTTCAGATTTTAGATGATTTAATTATCTTGACATTATGACAAACTTCAATTAATTTCCCTCGAGGGTTATATCATTCTATGGTAACATCTGGTAGTACAAGTGCTTTAGTATGGTACCTGACCTTGAAGAAATATCTGTCGATGCAGTGTGAAACCAGGCTTCTTCCATGAAGATAATCATGTGAATATTTTTGAGGTTGAACCCCAGTCTGGGACGCTACTTAATTCTGATAATGGCTCGCCCATGTCACAGGTCAGTATGCATATGCTATGTATTCTTGTGCAGCTTTTGACGCTTATATACTTCTATTAGGAAATACTTGGGTTTCTTTTGGTATTGTGGTGCTTTTTCTAACTTTGAAAGCACAACATCTGAACTGTTTGATAAATGATTACACCTTTGCTTTCAAAGCTGAGCTGATTTTTGCTGTCAGGTATTTGATTAAGCTTCCATTAACTTTTAATTCAAAGTTGGTGTTTATGAAACACCCATCAACTTTCACTCGACAGCTATAGCTTTATGGCAGTTGTGGTTTTTAAGCCACAACAACATAATACCAACAGAGACTTAATATGTTTTGTTGAACAGGTAGGAAATTCTTCACCAAGATTATTATTGAAGGGGAAAAGTTGAACTTGTCAAATTTTCCAGGTACTCTTCAGTAACATCTAGCCGATAAATAAATCTAATATGATAGATGCTTGTGAAACTGAAAAAAACAATACTCTCCCAGAATTTATTTCAATAGCTAGAATAATATAATGATGTACCCGAACTTCTCTTTTGGGGAGGAAGTGTTGGTCATCTGTATAAATTGCTGTCAACTGAGTCAAGTTAACAGGTGATGCTTTAGTATACACTATGAGTCAATAGTACCAAATTACAACATATCTGGTAGTGTATTGCTGTAACTATTTCTCTTTAAGCTTACTAGAAATAATAACTAATTCTACCTTCTTAGTAGTCTCTTTATGCTGGAGATTATGTCTATGGAGATTTTATGCAGTAAAAAGGTTCTTGCTATGATTTTTGAGCCTTGTCCCTTTCATCTTTTTGTGTAATGTATTAATGTTGTCTCTTTCTGTTTTATATGAACTTTGAATGGATTATGAACAAAAATTGTGTATAGCAGATAGTTTTCTGGCCTTTCGAGTGCTAATTATGGTTTCATTACCTTTTTCCTAATGAAGCATGCTGAAGAATGATGCTTGTGGCTCCTGAGCTTGTGAAGGAAGTGAAATTGCTTTGGGAATTGAGGGATATGCGTAAGGCGAGTCTAGTTCTCTTATTTGGATAAATACAAAATATCTGCTACTGTAAGTACAGGATTCTCTAGCTGAGAAATATCACATGTTGTATAACTGTTTAAGAATGTTGATATCATCAGTAAGATCGTACTTTCAATGCATACATCAGCTGTAAGTAGGTGTCAATACAACATCACTTGCAACATACTAGTTGCCACCATGATTATTGGCTCTGTGGCACATTGCTTTAGATTGTCGAATAGTTTTGAGGGAGATGTCCCAAATTTGATGAATTTAGTAGATGCGGATTGTGATATCAGTTAGTTTTTACTTTTAATCTCCAACTCGAACATTCATATGTGCACAGCAACTTTGATTGCTGAAGAGTGAGCATCATCTCATTGAAGATCAAATCCATCACTTGAAATGGATTGCTTATCATATGACTTTGAACTTAATCTACAAGTGTAACTATAGGGTTTACAATCTTTTCTTCTTTTTCTTTCTAGGTTTGAAGATATTACTGTTGATGAGCATCATAAAATGTCCGTCAGAATGGATGAACTAGAGTTTAGGCAGTAATGTTGATGGTGTAGAAGACCTAAAAGCTTTAGCAGAAAATAGTGTAAATTAACTCGAAAATTTTTCATTATGATTTGATTCTGATAATCCCAAAGGGGTAAGGTTCAAAGCTGTCATCAAGAGACGCAGAGAGAGTGCCATCAAAAGATTAACTCATTTGACCTTTAGTGATATGGTTTCCTGATTTTTTACCTACTGATCGTAGTGGCATGCAATGATTATTATGACTTCTTTGTGCTTCATAATTTCAGTTTCACAAGGCATGGAGACAATTAATGAAGACTAGCTATCAAAATTCTCGCTTTGCTCATCAGGTACTAATTAATCTTTTCAAGTAGCTAAGAGTTTTGTTGGTAACATAGGATTGTGGAAATTTGGAGAAATCCTGTGGTCATTATTGAATTGCATTTGTTGCTAAAAAAGAACAATCTTAACTTGTACCTTAAAACTTTAATTTAATTCTTATATATATATATATATATATATATGCTGTTTTTATTTTTTTGCTGGTATGTTGAAAGATTTGCCTACCTGTATACTAGTCAAGTGTTCTACTGAAGCTTGTACTCTCCCAACAACTACTCTGGGCCCAATGAAGACCATGCCCCATGAATTTGATATTATTCCTCTTTGAATTCTTGTTAGCATCCTGACAAGTGATCTAGTCATTTCTAACAAGCATTTTTTTTTCTTTTTCCATAGGCCAGTTTAAAATAGAGTCTATCCAAAAGTTTACTCTGTAATTCCATTCCTTAACAAAATTTACTTGATTATATATATATATATATATATGTATAAACTGCCCCTTCACTTTACCTGTTAGCATTGAATTATGGATCAAAGCTAAAATCCATGCTTCCCTGAGTAAAGGTATTTCTAATTTCCTGCGGCAGATATTTACACATTTAGGAGAAAACATGGAATGAAGTTAGTGATCAAAGTGCTGCAATATTTGCATTGTCAGGAAATGGAATGTTGATAAAAACAAGCGGGTATTGCAATTCTGCAAATTTAACTCCACATATTGGTACCTTAACACAAAGAAATGCAAATCCTCATTAGAATATAAGAGAGAACACTATCTAGAATAATTCTTCAGAGTTAGGAAAACATAGCCAAGATCCTTCTATTTATAATTTACCATTCTCGACTGCAGTTTGCAATGCCGTCCTGTTGTGAGCTTAAGACTACGCAATTAACACCTGAAATTAGTCCAAGTAAATAAGGAATTTTATTCACTAAGTCTGAGTTCAGCACAAGGAATAATATTTTCTAGGTATATTCAATTTGCTTTTGATTCTTGAATAGCTTTTGAGCTACAGATTACGCCATAACAAGAAATCCTACTCTTTTACAGTTCTATATGGAAATCTAGATAAATAACAATTACAGAAAAAAAAAAGATTGCAGCTTGTTTTCACAATGAACAAGCTCTAAAACAGAAAAGAATGGACAAAAGAATAACATATTATTGCTATTTTTTTAAAAGAATGATCAGCTTGTTAAGGTCATTAGTTTGTTTATGGCTTGTTTACACAAAATTGTTCAGTTGGACACAGCTGGAGTATGGATACTTCATAGCAAAACTTAATCCTCTCTATTGATTACATTAAAAAATAAATAATAAAATTCATGCACACTGTCATTGCCCATCAGAAGAGAAAGAAAATGGAAACTCAATTAGGCAACACCGATACCACAAAGTTGCAAAAACTGCTATTTTGTTTTGAATGTTCAACGGGAAATGCTGAAAAAGTTGCTAGCTGAAAGGTACTTACTGCCTAGGCAACAATCTTGTTAGCACATTTTGATGTGTATCCCCTTCTTGTGCACGAACTTCACTCAAGCTTTCAAGTCGAACTTCAAATTTATCATCAAGAAGGATACTGCAAGCTTCAACATCTCTGCATCCACCAGAAAACAGTTGCATTTAAGATTTACAATAGCATTCACACGTTTCAATAATTCGAGAAATACTTGTACACAGTTCCACTAGCCAACATCAAAACAAAGTAAAAAATAGAAGCAACTGGTCTCAAATCACATATGAAAGTTTTCAAATAAAATGACAATCTTGCTAGTGTAATTCTGGAATTTGGACATTTTCCACTTTTGCTTTTATATAAAATTTTTAATTTAAGTCCAACATTAAGTTTCAGCTCAGAAATTAAAACATAATACTACTAACTAAAACCATAATTATGGCATTCAAATGCAAGATTGCCATAAACCACAAAAAACAATCCATCAAAATGAAGTGAGAATAAAGATAGACAAAAGCAAGGTTCTCCATGCCGATGAACAAGGGGAGGATTACATTCATGATGTAGGTAGAATAGACCTTCTGGGGCTCCTATAGCAATTTTCAATCTTGTGATCCAGTCCAGGGATTGTAAACTGTCATCCTCCAAATTCGTAACCCTGTACAAGGAACTAGCCAAATCTCGATTTGCACTGATTCTCAGATTTGCAACTCCCTTATCAAATCTTCTCGGGATCAATACCAGCACAGTTATCATAATCACAAAGAAACCAAATATTCCCACCAAAATGAATATCCATCTCTTGCTGCTTTTGTCCTCGGGTTCTGATGACGGTGGCTGTGTTGGTTCTAAGCATCCAATAGTATCAAAATTCAACACTCTCTGGGCATAAGAATCCCTACAATCCTCTAAACTCTTCTGGTTTGCCAGAGCTTGAAGGCAATTTCTATCAAGAGTAGTATTTTTTCCACTATCATCGGCTACCTTGCCTTGAAATAGTTACTCGACAAATCAATCAAACTAAACTTCCCAAATGAAGAATTCATATCTCCATACAGTATATTGTTGGAGAAATTAAACACAGTACCCGAGGCATTACCACTTGAGCTCAAGCTCGGCAAAATACCCGTAAAGTTTTTCTCCGACAAATCTAGAAAGCTCAAATTATTCCTTGCCAACAATGTAACAGGAAGTGCACCGCCAAGCTTATTCCCACTCAAGTCAACATCCTGCAAAAGATCAAGACTCAAAAACAGACAATCTGATAGTTCACCCTCTAGTCCATTTTCAGAAATAACTTCTCTAAATTTCTCAGCCCTTTCGACTCCACAGGTAAAGACCCGGATAAAGAATTCTTGCTAAGATCAAGCTTAACCACTCTATCAAGATTTGCCAGCTCAACAGGAATAAAACCATAAAATTATTATCTGATAAATCCAAGAACTGAATGCGAGAAAGTGAACGTAAACCAAATATATATATATATATATTAAAAATAAATAAATCAATAAATTAGGAAACCAAAATAGATTTGCTCAGACTTAATATTCTTAACTCCAGTCACGACATTTGATTCTGCTTTCGATTATTTAACGCCGCTCCGGAAGAATAATCATTTAAAAGATGAGATAACATCAATGTAATCATGTCTCTGGAAACTTTGTATTCACACTGACTTATGGTTAAGTTACCGTTAATCATATAAGATATGTTATGGAATCTAGATTAAATTAGAATTTAGATATACCTAATAATTAGATTGATTTAAAAATTATATAGTTTCCTATTATAAGTTTAACTTTTATATATAAATATAAACTTTTACTATATGTAATAGGATTTATTTTTCTCCATAAGTATTTTGTTTGTGCTTATACTTACATGATATTAGAACTGTCCTAAAAAGTAGTGTGGGTGGTGGCTAGGATTTTGCGGATTATCTTAGAGAGTGATCTTTTGGTCTCACAGTCAGGGTTAGGGAGGAGCATCACTGGAAGACCGGCCAATCCCTAAAGTTCGAGCGCTAAAGAAGCTGCGCGTGAAGCTCATGAGCCACCAAAAGAACCTACGCTCTGCCACATGCACCGACGCATGGAGGTGCGTCTGACGGTGATACCTGCTTTGACATTTTGAGCTTGGTCGACCTCCTGTTTTTGACGTGGTAGTAGCCGTGTTCTCCTGATTTGAGAGCCTAGTTTTGATCTACAATGTGTTTTTTTCTCCTGTTCTTGTCTGAGCCCTCTGGTTATTTGTTTATTGTGACTCTTGGTTGTTTGTTCTCTGGTTATTTGTTTGTACGGCATGATAGTACACTTGGAAGTTATTACGTGTGGTTGTTGATATGGTTGATCAGAAGTCAATTATTGTGACTGATGGGGTTCCGATAATATCAAAAATTACTGAACATAAGCTTAATAGTTCGAATTACTTGGAGTAGAGTAAGACTGTTAGGATTTATTTGAAGAGTATTGAGAAAGACTATCAATCTCAATATGTTTAGTTCGTTCGTGATACACAGGATTTGACGCAATATGAAGGACAACCTGGTTGTCACACCATAGTTTTACCAGGAATGAAGGTTTCAAACTAATCTCAGTCAACAAATGATATATCCACATAACCTCACACACAATCTTTGCCATAGATCTGTATTCTGACTTTGCACTTAATAAGGACACTACATTCTACTTCGTGCTCTTCCAAGACACCAAATTTCTTCTAACAAATATACAATAATCTGTAGTGGATCTTCATCAGTCTTAGATCCTGCCTAATCTGCATTTGAAAAACATTCGATATTCATATGAACAAAATTCTTATATAGTATACCACGTCTAGGGGCCCCTTTTAAATAACATAAAATTCTGTTTACAGCTGTCCCATTAATGAGTAGACGATATTATATTGAAACTTAATATATGATTTGAAAAGCATTTGGATGAAAAATGATTATAAATAAAAGAGTTTAATTAAGTTATCAACTAAATACTCGAGATTCAGAGTGAAATTCTTATTAATCAAGACTGATAATTGGTCGAAAGATTTTTGATACTTAAAAAGAACAAAGAAATAGTCGAATAAGAAAAAATAGTGTGAAAACAAATGTTGAATGAAGGAGAAAATAATATCAAAAACAGAAAAGGATGAAAGCTAGGACAACTAAAAATCCTAGGCCAAAGATAAGGCGTAACTGGTCCAAGAGCCCAACCTTGGGTCGACATCGGACAGGCCAAATTGATACTGTTCAGGCCTTTGGCCTCGGCATCGATCCTCTCTCTTTTTAATGAAACAATAATGATTTTGCTTATTTATCCTTTAAAATATCTCTTTTATCTTATTCTAGAATTTCTTTTCCCTTTATTCATTCAAGTACATTTTGATAATTATTCAAGACATTATATATACTACCAAAATAAGGGAGATTGTTCATTTTCTTCTTTCTTAACTCTCTCCCTCTTCTCTCCCCCTCTCTGCTCTTTGTAAAATCTTGCTCTCCCATATTTCTGAAAGTTGTTAAAAACCATTCTAACATCCTAAGATCACATATATGGTAAGTTATGCATGTTTTTGAATTTTTCATTTGTTTAAACAATTTAAACACATAAGGCAACATTTATATCTTTAGGGTTTTGCTTGGAACAAGTAATGAGATTTTTCACTTGTCTTCAAAGTATGCACACACCAATTTTGTCTTCAATGGTTTCAATGGAATCTTTGAAAATATAGAAAGCTTTCATGGCTTCCGTAAGCCATCCAATGGTTTTCGATATTTAGAAAACCAACATACACACATGTATGGAAGAATGAAACTTCAAAAAAAACAAGTTTTCAATTCCATCTTCCTTTTCTCTCTTTCTTTTTTTTAGTAGTTTTCATGATAAATAAATAAATAAATAATTTGAAAGCTTCCATCCATGATGTCACCGTGAGCCAACCAGAGGAAGAAGAAGAAATAAATTCTCAAATCCAATTTTTGAGTGGTTTCTACCGTGTCATGCACTAAAAGCCATTCCAATTGGTTTATTTTTGCTTTATTAAAACAAAACAAAATAAAAAATAATGGATTACACATGGATAAATGTCATTGACTAGGTTTTTGAAATTTCAATTTCTTTTTCCATTAATCATATATATATATATATATATATATATAATTAATTAACAAATAAATAAAAGAAGAGAGAGAGCTTAATGTGTATGTACTTATACATATCATATATTATATCACATCCTAATTCATGGGTCTCACACATGACAACCGTCACAGATTTCTAATAAGCATTCCTTAGATCCAGAACGCTTACTAAGAACCTGTAAGGCTGAAAATTCAAAACATTCAAAGTACTTCTAAAACATTTATCAACAAATCTACCATAATCAAAATCATACATCGTCATATCACATTTAATTCTTACAAACCTTCTAAATCACAAGATAACAATATTATTTTATTTCAAAACATAATATCATAAATCTTATCAAAATCCATATTCCTAAAAATAAAGAAAACCATGAAAACCATGAATAATATAAGACTCTCCCAGTGGACTCAATACGAAATATGTGAGTCAAGTATAGAAGCAATACCTGAAGTCACAATTTCTCGAAGCTATCACCACCCTTCACGTACTCTCTGTGCTATGCCTGTAAATGAAAAAAAAAGGGTGAGTATACTAATGTATACTCAATGAGGCAACATATATAAAAATAATAATAAATATAAAAATAATAACACTACTGAACCATTTCTTTGTCAAACATTATTTACGCAGAAGAAGATAAATAAAAAGGGAATAGCTTTAAAAATATCTTTTCATCTTTAAAAACTATGAATGCAATCGATAGCAAGAAATTATTAGGCATGGCTCTATTTTTGAGAATTACACCGATCAGACGTAATCTCGAGCTGTTAGTGAGTTTTATATACAGGAGAAAATAATACTATTTTAATAAAAGCTTGATTCAAATGCAAGGAGTAAAATATATATGATTTTTCTAAAAATACGCCCACCACTAGCATTATTCGTCTCGAGTACTCACGTGGTGACATTCATGACTGTTCTTGATGAGACTCACAGGTAGTCAAATCATCACTCATGTAACAATATACACCACACATCACCAACAGTATCCATACCAGTGAAATCTCCACTCACCTAGGCGACCTCTATCTCAGGTCGATCTTAGACTACCACATACCGCACTCACCTAGGAGACCACCTCCAGGTTATCTCTCCCAGGCTACCACATATCCTATAGCTACAGTAAACAAATTCCGACCCTTGTGGCCATCATCACCAATATGGATATATATAAAATCCAATCCACTGACCGTATCATCATCATAATATATATATATATATATATATATATATATATATAAAATCAT
>JAVXUL010163374.1:0-13231 GCA_035590515.1 Trichilia minutiflora | reverse complement strand
TTGAAAGAAAATTTCTGGGAAACGTTTTATATTTGTTTATGATTTCAACCTTACAGGTTCTTAGTAAGCGTTCTGGATCTAAGAAATGCTTATTAGGAATCTGTGCCGTCTGTTATAGGTGGGTCCCACGGGTTGGGGTATGACACCTAGAGCGAAGGCAAACTGGAATGTGATGAAGTATCGATACTTATAGAAAAAGTATTAATACCTTAGGCCTTAAAACAGAATGTATTGATACTTATAGGGAAAGTATCGATACTTTCAGTACATTTGCATATTGTGACAGTATTCTAATAATGGAAAACACAATATCTACCATACAAAAAGCCTATTTAATCATTTCTAGAATTTTCTTCCTTCAATCTATCAAAAACAAATTGGTAATTTAACAAAGCATTATAAAAAGAGGATTCAATGCAAAAATTATTAATTTTCACCATCATCTTCATCTCTCTCTTTCCTCTCTTTACAATTAGACAAAACCACCCTCATTTTTTATAAATCTCACCGATTAATCTTTATTTCTCCACCCAAAATCAAACCCCAACAATATTTTTAACCCATATTCGATTATATTCATAGATTCGAGTAAGATGCAAGCTTGGGAATTCAACTAAGATTACAAATCAACTAAGAGTTTAGATTTTTAAGTTGCTTTTAAGAGCTAGGTAAGATACTGAGTTCCGATTTAAGTTTAAATCTTAGAATTTGATATGTTCTCAGGGCTAGGGTTTATTGTGGATGGATAGAAAGACAATCTAGAAATCGATTTGGGTAAATAAGGTTTTAAGGGACTTAATTTGTTTAAGATATAGCTTTGTAAAGTATAAAGCCTTAATAAGTTCGGTGTTAACTAAGAAAAGTAGAATACGGGCACAATCATTTCATATGTAGGTTGTATTTATCATATTAAATATGTGTATAACAAAAATGTCTCTCTCTCTCTCTCTCTCTCTCTCTCTCTCTCTCTATCTCTCTATCTATATATATATATATATATATATATATATATGTATATGTATATGTATGTATCTTTCAAACCTTACAATGATAATTAATTGGTTTTGAATTGATCTCATAGGTCAAATTAGGACTTAAGAGCAACTACTATTAGAATGTTGACTAATTGGGGAATGACATGTGTCTATCATGACTTATACTAAATAGTGTAGACCAATGGATAAACGGAATTTTTACTTCTTTAGAGCAAAGGTTACTTTGAATTAAGATTTTTCTCTCTCTCTATGCCTTATACTTTCCTTAAATAATTAATTCAATCAGGATATCCTAATGAAGTGGAGATTAATGCTGCATCATCCCCAAGAATCTCTGACCACAATTCCCTAAACTTTTACTTAATGAGAAAGTAGTCTCTAATCTAATTAACTTGGAATTGTCAATGTCACATTACACAGATCAAGCTCATTATTGACATGAAGTCGTAATAATATGCATGGATGTTCCATGCACACGTAAGATTAATTCACGGAGTCATCGTAATATTTAAATTTCATAAAATTTCATGGCGTCCTATTATTGAATTTATATGCACATGCAAGTTTCGAAATTCCAATCCATGTATTTGGTAAAGAAGAAAAAGAATTGAAAGCCAAAGAAAATTTACGAGCCATACATGTGATGAGCATAAATTCTTCTCTCATCATGATGGCCCTACGACTACAATGTACCATAGCTACTTAGATGAAGTAGAATTACGAGTTGATCCTCGTTAATTTAATGTTAAAGAGAATGAAAATTAATTATCAACAAGATAAAACTCATTCAATCAAGGAAATTAAAAGCAAGTATATTCTGGGATTGAGGACTTAAGCTAGTACGAAATTATGACGTAAGTGTGTCGGTTGAGGGCCATACCTTGTACGCTTGAGATTGACGAGTGTAATCTTCGAACGAACCAACCCATTTCATTTCATTATCACAAACCCTGTAAATAAACAAAAATAGTTGTAAGAGTCAAAGGTACCTAATTACCTTTGAAATTGAACGATATTGGTGTAATTGGGAATTAGTTAATCACAAATGGTAGAATAATTATAATACATATCAATTTCAGATGGATTCGCACATTTATTAATGGATATTATATATTTCATATCGCTATCTCCCAACAAGAATTAGATTTAAATAAGGTTTAATTCATATGTTAAGTCCTCGACGATTTTTTTTTATGCATAATATTTGCCTTGGAAGTTGTGGAGCCTCTCTAGATAAATTATGAAGAATTTTGCCTATGATGAAGGCAATATTTTACCCCAACAAATTCTGAAATGAAATTCATTGACCCATTTGCATGAATTTATGTTGAAAGACAGAAATTCTTAGTGAAATTACTCGTTGGAGGGTTTACTGCAAAGCAAGGACCAAATTAATAGGTCAGCTAATTTGGGGAGTTTAAAAAATCTACTTGCATTTTTCTGATCATTTCATTTCAAATTTCAATGAGAGATAGATGCAATCAATTTCCGAGAACTCCTTTTCCACTAACTTTCTTTTAAGGGAGATACTAAGAAAAAAGCTGGATAATTTCAAGAACATGTAACCTTTTCTAAAGAAGGGGGTAGAGACTGGATTCCGCTGTAAAACCTGCTGTAAGCATGAGTAAAAAGTTTTACTAAGTTGATGGTGTATGTATATTTGTGCGGGTGTGATAGTGGTCCGGAAAATAGTGGTACTAAAACAAAAGAGAAAATAAAAAAAGAAAAGAAGGAAAATGAAAGGAGAAAAAATGTCAACGGTTATGAAAAAAAAATGATGCTTAATTGAACTTTCAAAGTTTGAAACTTTAACTTAACAGTTCTGAATCTTCTTTTTCTTCACGACCCTTTATCAATTTCTGTGCACGTCCCATATCACATATCCTTTAGTTTGGCTGCTTCATATGCATTAGCATTTCAAAGAAATAATTTGGGTACCGCTTTCCTTACTTTGTCTGTATGACCCACCACAAATGATCCATCTTGACCACTCGATCTGTGGACCTCTGCATGTGTGATCCAATAAGAGGTCCCCTAAAGTTTCTTGATCCTGAGTGTCGATGTGATCTAGGTTGATGATGGCAAATAGCACTGCAAACCAATGGTTATGTGATAGCTATGTTCACAAAGACGAGAGTAACCTAAACCTAAAATTGCTAGTTAGTCTATGGGTTTGTTTGAAAGGCTATAAGATTTACACGGTACAAGTAATATGGTTTGAACTATCTTGATCTTTTACAGCATAAGCCCCTTTGGCCGGTTCAAAGAGAATGGGCATTGTCTGTGTTACCACAACTTCAAGTTAGCATATTCACCTAGCAACGGAGGTTGGGTCTAGTCTAGGGATTAATGAAAGGAGAAGGTGGGTTTAATGGTATATCCAAGCTTTTAGAAAGTAGTGTATCTAAGTTGCAGGGTTAAGGTACAATACATGTCATTTGCCTACTAAAAAAGACTGAATCTTTTTTCTCTCTCAGGCGCACAACCAGACAAACGAAAAGCTTCGCTTCTATTCCCTCTAACCCCTTTTCCTTTCTCAACATACTTGCATATGTTATCTTCCATCAGGGAATCTCATCCCAACAAACTTTCCTTTTTCCTCTTTTGTTACTTCCAATCCTCTCATAATTACCCTTCTTTTATTTGCTTTTCTTCTTTTCCCCTTTGCTGCAAATCCCTATAGAACACTTCTTTCAACAACCATCTTCAGTATTATCATTGAGACAATAGTAAGGAAAAACAAAATCTACTACTGAATTATGGGTTTATTCAGCATAATGCACCGTTTAAAGCCTTGGAATGAATATTGAATGGCATGGCAATAACTTTTGATGTTTTCTTGTTCATAAGTTTCTATAATAGCAGCAAATAGATGCTGAATAAGTTTAATGCATAGACAGATAACTCACTATAGAGATTAGCAAACATGAAAATTTTGTTTACGAGTAGAGGTCCCGAATTACTCGCCCCTATTAGTCCTCCAGTGGACACTCAAGATTTGAGCTCTGGTTAGCCTGTCTAGGTAAATGGTGACTTCAGGAGCACTGCTCCATTCTGGTTACATCGTGCTGTTCTCTCAAGAGTTCACGCTACCTGCTTCTTCCGATTTTCCCCACAACTGATGGATTTAATAAATTACATGTGATTCTTTGAAGAAAAATCAAGTCCATTAACATAAAAAATAAATGAACTTATCATTCTAATACGGGAGGTGAATTTGGAGGCTTGATAACGACGTTGCATCTCAAACAAGGAGACAAAAACATGAGGCTCATAATACAAATTATACTGAAGTTGAAACAATTCAAACAACCGACATGTCAAGTCAAATGATATTGAGCGATATTATGTACAAAGCTGACATACGCAGGCACTATTCAAAGGCCGCAATGATTCTTCTCTTACAAAATCGTTAATGACTGACAGTGAAAGTACCGATTGAGACAGAAAGCTTCTGCTATGAATTTGGCATTGTTTTACCATCTCGAGAATGCTGGCAGGACCAATTTCTTTAAAGAAATTTGCCACGAGCAATCTCATCCAGCCGATGAGCTCTGGCAAAACAAATTTTTTACTCCCAGGTATTTATCCAAGACATTCTTGAATGCCTGCAACAGAGATTAATAAATATGAAATTTACATTTCGAAACCACAGTATGATGCATCATAGTTCATAGTAATAGTTTATATTTTGGCAATTTCTTTTAATATCTGACATCAGAGGCTTTAGAAAATGGGCTAATTTTTTCATGGATAAGCTAAGCAGATCTGTATGATCTGTATGCACATTCTATGTTGATGCTCACGTACTGATATATACGATGCAGAAGGAAACAAACCAAGCTATGCCCATGCCCACTAGGAGATGATGATAATAATCGGCCCTGTGATATACTATGATGATCATGAAGATGACGATGACAAAAGTATAAATAATAAGAAAGAGAACAAAAATTGAACAAAAGATGGCCCTTTGGAGATAACCAATGAGCTTAAAACTTGAATTAGATTAGAAAATAATGTTTCCAAGAACCAAAAATAACCAAATTCAGCACATAATTCCAAGGCATAACTTGAATTAGATTAGAAAATAATGTTTCCAAGAACCAAAAATAACCAAATTCAACACATAATTCCAAGGCATTATAAGGAAAAATAATCTAGCAGAATCGAAAATGTCAAAATCATACACGGGTACACCACAAGCTACCAATCCAATGGATATGGCAAGTTCCAACCATATATTTCTATTTTCTACATCAAAATTGTGCTTTTGGATATGCATCTTATAAGGCAATTTCACATTATCACGATACGATCATTAATTTTGTGATCGTAAAAGAAATTTATTAATATGGTCATTGAAGTAAAATGGCATAAAATGTGATGGCATAGTATATATTACATCCTACTTGACATCTACATTGTCAAGAGTACAAGTTTTTGGTAGAAGATTATGTTAAGAGTAAAACTAACCCAAACCAAATCCATCAGGCTAACTTTTGACTAGAAGTCTGATATGAAATGCCTATAAAAGCTTGGATGCCCCTTCCATTATCCCTTACATGGTCATGACAGCCAGTAAACTTGACCAGTTAATTTCATAAACAGCGCTTAATGACTTGAAATCATTGAACGTTCGAAATGACAGTACCTCAGATGTCAGATGAAAGTTTATGACAACAAGGATTTTCAAGCAAATCAGTTGCATCAAGATCATAGTCTTCGAAGAGATAAACTGGGCAGGGTTATAAAAATATGGAAGGGTAATAAAATCATAGAACAACTTTTTCCATTACATTTTGAACCTGTGAGAATACTGACATCAAAAAACAAAATGATGGTCTGTACATCACTGTTCAAATTAAAAGATGGCTTGTGTTCTTGACAACAAATAAATAAAACACAATATAAGAGCATATGTGCAATCCCTCCTCCTTCTTTCCTCCCTCCCTCCCTCCTTCCAAGAAACATTGCAATATGTCATAATTCAAGTTCTGGAGACATAATCCAACAAAATCAACAGATTACCTCAAGTGCAAACAACTCTTTTCCATTCAGGATTGCATCCATTGCAGCAAACTGGTCATCAAAGGCACCATAAAAGACCTGATAGAATTTCTTTCTGCAATCACATGAAATGAATAAAATAGAGGTGCAAAAATTAAGATGTGATCTCAATTTACAAGCAATAGCGTAAAAGGATTGTGATAAGTTAAATACCTATCTTCTTCAGAGGTCTGTTGATCCATCTCATCAAATTTACGTGTTAGGACTTCTGCCCCCGCTGGCGAAAGCAGGTGCAGTACTAGAGCCTCCAAAGTTCTTGGGAAGTTGTGCTGAGAAGAATGCATAATGGTGAAAAGACAGGATGTTATTATAAAACAGTAAAAATAGGAGAGTAATCAATGCTTAAAAATATCTGCATTCAACAAACAATAAATAGAGAATCCTTCACCCACTTTCCAGCTGCACTAATACTTAGCTTGCCATGATGAAAATAGTATACACAACAGAAGCCTTGTTTAGCCATTTTTTCAATAATATTGATCTAGCAACATCATAAACAAGAATTGCCATGGAGATTAACCAACCTACTCCTGTTTGTGTATATTAACAAGGTAAAAAATTATTTAAGACCAGACCAAGACTACGGTAAGTTCAATCTATTTTAAACAGGAAGTACAGCACCAATTGAAAGTGTAAGCTTTATAGGAAAGTATAAACTCACCGACATAGCAAGACAGACTTCCTGATGAGTATGTGGCTCGAGGGTCCACAGAATTTTAGCAATTGGATCATCTTCTAAGCAAAAGGTCTCAGTTTTCTTAACTTTTGTGTATTGCTCTTTCACACTTGGCTCAGAATTAGATGTGGAAGTGGACTGTACAGATTGACTTAAATCAGCAATACTAAGATGATCATGGACTAATGAAACAAGTTCATGAAGAGCCTGGAGAGGATGTGGTCCCAATTCATGTAACAGAAACCTCTGTTGCGATTCCTTTCCATTCAAATCTTGTTTATGACATGATTGGTCCAATCCAGAGTCTGTATGATCTGTCGAAAATTTATCAAGTTCAGCCACCAGAAATTTCGACTAACATTAAGATGCCCAGGTGATTTCCATATACATTGATTTTTCACCAGGATTATCAGAAACTGACCTGGTCCTTCATTAGAGTGAATTTCACGTGCTTGCCCCTTGAATCTCTGTGTACTAGCAGAAGAAACCTTGTCCAGTACTTGGTTCTGTCCTAATATTAAATCTATGATACATCTTGCAAATCCTTAAAAATATAAAATATATAAAGCAAACTAATTGGAAAGCAAAGGAACAAGAAGAGACAAGGAAAAGTAATTTAACTCTGCTCTCATACCGAATAAAGGCACGGAAGGAAATAAAAGTATTTCATTAACAAATATACTTAATATTATGACTCCTACATTTTACAAGTCAGACCTTAGCTAAAGGTTAAGACGTAGATATATAGATTACAAGAAAATTTTGACTACCAAATCCTCAAAATTTTACATGATAAATTATTATGCTGCAACAATTTTGGTAGTAACAGACAAAATGTATGAGCACAATTACTTTTTATATCCAGCAAAATCCACGAGCACTCATAGAATATTTCAACAAAACTTCTAGAAACTCTTTCTCATCAAAACAAACTCCTAATTCATACAATAAGCCAAAATATATTTTTCACAAAAGAAACAACATAGAGGGAAATGCTATAAATTCAAACAAATTTGATGAAAATCATCAAAGTACATATATTTTTTTTGACAAGCAGGCACAAAGAAGGCGGTCTCAAGCACGACTATCAACATTATCTACAGAAAATGACGCATCAAAGTGATATACATACCATTTCTCTCTCCGTCAATCTTTAGCAGACAAAGTCCATTTGATCAGCAGAGGAAACATATTGAAAGAGGAACTCATATTAGCTAACTATGTCAGTAAAGCTTAACAAAATTATCTTCATGTTGAAAAAAAAAAAGAGTAAAAACCTAAAAAAGTTTTGAGAGAGAATGCACAAGAAGTACCTTCTTAGAATTCTGCGCAAATAATACGCATCCATGTGTTCTGACAAGCTAGACAATATATTGGACTGCCACCAAAAGTTAACAGCAATGGTTAAATCATCACTATCTATTTGGTGGAACCTGCATAAATTAAAACAACAGTCAACCAACCTGATGGTGATTGGGAACAAGGTTGAGCACATAGAAAAACTAAAGCCATAACGATATCTGGTAAGTGTATAGCAAATAATGAATATAGGTTACTGCAGAATATCTTTCTTAAACAATTAAATGGCTTAACTCCATTTCATCAACAACCAAGCATTCACACATTCTATCACAACCAACAATCTGGCTGGATAAGCTCATAGTACATGTTTTGCTTTTTCCAAATTAACTTTTTTTTATTTTCCAAAAGTGAAACAAATGGAAGGTCAACTAACACAGAGAGAACCAAATAAAAGGTCAATCATGCAAAATATTGGCAGGACAAGGAGCTTTTGTAAAATAAAGGATATTTTTCAGGTTTAAAAAGAAACTGATTTAAATCCGAAGACAACTTAATGATATACAATGTTAACTGGAGAACATGCCTTGATAAAATGAAATGAGAGGAGAATATGCTTGTGCTGAGCAAAGTATACAACATAATTACAGTTCATGTTTGTCGCAAACTATATCCAATTATGCAGTTACGCATACCCAAACCAAGTTATTCCATTTCTTTAGCATCCAACAAACATGAATGCATGCATAAAAGTTGTCACTAAAGACAACTAATTTATTATCTCTAATCCCAAAAGTCAAATATGACCAAGCATAAGAAATTACATCATTTAAACAAGAGGATTGATATATAATGATTTCATGAAAGACGCATTGATTACGTATCTCCTAAGAAAGGTAACTGTTCCATAAAAACGAGAGTTTAATCTTACCAGCCTTCAGGAATGAAAAGTGCATCACCTGCATGAAGAGTAGCCTTCTGAGAGTACTCCATGGAACGAACAGCTCTTGGATAAATTGAAAAATCAGGATTTTCTAGAGCAATAGAACTGCCAGACCATTATAGGCAAATAAGAATATTAAATACACCAATATAAAATCTGAAAGCATCCCTGCAACAGTACAAGAATTGGAAGATATGCATGTTCATATTCTTTGGAAAATAGAAAAGGTCAAGGGCTGATTTTCTAATACTAGTTCATAAAGTAGAATACCTATGGTTTGAAGCCTCGCCAAATATAGGCATTGGATAAAGCATGGGACTTGCAGAAGGGGGCCATAAAACAACTGTGAAGTAAAAAGTTAAAAAAGATAAAAAATGGAATTACTACTATTAAGAGAAGCAACTCTAAAACTTAATCTGTTCGGTGGAGGGGCCCACCACAGTACAAGTAGACATACCAAATAATAACCAATGTGAAATAGACTAACAAATAATAAATATATCATTCAAAGGAAATAAAGGTATAAAAGACGAACATCATGGAACCAAAAGGTTCGAACAGACTTCACCTTGTTTGCGTCCAGCAACAATGCATAGTAGGTTATGGTGTGGATCATAATGAGTACTCGACTTAGATTGAGCATTGTTCATCCACAGATTGATAGATGCCAGTACTTTTGAATCCAAAAATGCAGGCTGCAGATTAAGAACAGTTAGAAAAAGGGTTGCAAAGAGGCAAAGGAGTCCTTTGTGTTGTCCCCACATACTAAACCATAAAAAGTTATGGAGAAAAATGCAGAGACCATTTCTATGTCTTCCTTCAGCGTTTCCAGTTGAGCTCTATCTTCATTCTGAGTATTCATAATTGGCACCTGAATTATAAGTCCAAATTCCAACAGCATTACCACTTAAATGAACACATACACCATAATTCTAACACGGAATGACTATGAACCCAATAGAATTAAACAAGCAGAAATGAAAATAATTCATAGAGCAACAGGGAAAATGATATAACCAGTATCACAAAGACCTTAAGTAGCAACCTGGGCTAAATAGAGCTGTTGAGGAGCAATGTCTCCAGAAAGCAAGCAGGGTGTCTCTGTATCAGACTCTACTAGCTGATGTTGTTCTGGTTCGACGTAATCATCACAACCATCATCCATTTTTCGCTTGTGTTGTTTACATAAATCAATAAAGCTAGAAAATGGTAAGGGAACCTGCAAAACAAAGGGCCAGTAAATAAATGAGTCTAATCATTAATGTCATCAAGAAAGAAGCATCTCAAAGCTTCATAAATACAACAAAATGAATAAAAGTTATATGGACTCACTCTCTCATGACTTCTAATATCACCATAAAACACTGGAGCAGTTCTGGATAGCATAGCGTCCACGATGGATGTCCCCATCCGTTCCTAAAATTTATTCTCCACTCATGAATGACCCAACACAACGATAAAAATTCAACGAACCAAGAATTCAACTTAAACAAACTAATAATAATTTCCTCATATCGAAAGAAAAATTAAATTAGAGCAAAATATCAGTATAATTTCAACATTGAAAAATGTTTTCATAAAAATTCTTGAGAACGAAAAATAACTCCCGAAATGAAATGTAAATCAAAATTTACGTAAACAAACTAAATTAATGCTCAGTTATTACAGACAGTTAGAGTTGAAGAAAAACCTGTAAATAATCGAGACCGCCTTTAGTGTGATTCCACCTAGAGAAAGCTTTCCAGTCCTTAATGCATCCTTTAAACACCTGTAATTAGAAAAATGAATTAAAAAGATAAGTACGATGAACTAATTAATGCGAAAAGTATTTTCCCGATAACTAGAAGAAAATGAGCAAGTCGAAAATGGAAATAAGTTTGATAATTGATGAGATTACAGCGGGAACGTTCTTGGACTCAATCTGAGAGGTGAATTGTACGGCAGAAGGAAGCTGATCGAATTCGAAGCTTCGAATTTCAAGAGACTCCTCCATTCCTTTTCCGTTGCCAGCGAACGGGCAAGAGTAACGGGCTCAGAATCCGAGTTGCTTGAGCGCGAGTTTAACCGGGGCTGGCTGCTGCCTGCTGGAGTGAGGGCGCCAAGGATTCCTTCCAACTTGGCAACTTTAGGGCCTGGATGATGGTAGAATGCTTTATCTCAAGGCCAATTAAAAAAACCATGTAGCCCGTATAAAATATAGCCCACAACCGTTTCTTTATGAACCAATGTATCTTCTGTTTTGCACCACACGTAATAAATCACAGGCCAACGGTGGACGAATGGACTATAAGACTGGATTACCGAACATCCTGCCTTCGATATATCTCACCAGCGCACTCCCGTTTCTCACACAAATATAAGATCTATCACCAATCTCTACTAAAAATAATTTGCAAACAACAAATAATAAATAAAATGGATGCTAAATTCTGAATGAAGACAAGTATGAATACGAGACGTCGATCTGTGAAAATTTGTTTAATATTAGGATTTATTCTTAGTTTTATTCGCGCATGTATCAACACTCTCAATGACAATAAACAACGTGGAATGTGTAGCCGAAAACGCTCTTTACGGAAGAGATACTTGTAATGGAAATGTTGTTGTCATATAACTCTCCGGCTATGATCCGGTGGTGGTCGCGGATAATTTATATAAATTTTATATTTTAAGTTTGATTTTTATCATTAATATTCTTTCTTTATTAGAATAGGAATTGAAAATTTTATCCGAACTATCAATTTATTCTCGATTTGATAAATTAAAATTTTTTTTATATACAATATATATATATATATATATATATATATAATATGATATTTTCTAAAACTTGGTAAGTTTTATTTACTTTGTAATTTTGAGTGATATTGATATTGTTCTGTTTGTGATCTAGACTTTTATTGGCCGTTTTCATAATGTGAAATGTAATCAATGCCTTTTATCTGCTTGTACTATAATTTCTCTGTGATATAATTTGTGCTGAATTGAATTAATACAACAGATTAGATTCAAGCCTACAACTGATTAAGTGGAAAATAATGATTTGAAATCATTTCTAAAACTGATATTGCTGCAGGTTCATCTCCTGGTGGCAGCATAGAGCATTCTGTGAAGAGAACATCAGGTGACAAGTTTTGAGTTCAAGGCACCCAAAAGTGGAATGTACCAATTCTGTTCCCATAATCCTATTTAAACTCCAGAACCAGAAGTAGTTGCTTTATACATTCACGTTGGTCACATTCCAAATGAGCACGACTTGGCTAAAGATGGTCAGTTCCCATAGCGAAATAAATTCATTTGCGATAGCACTCTCTTCTTTCTTCCTATTATATGATATTATTTCTTTCTAGTCTTGCAGAACATTTAGATCCTATGTACGTTAAGATAGCTGAGCTGAGAGAGGCACTGGAATCTGTCACTGCAAGAAAAAAATATCTGAGAGCTCAAGATTCTCAACATCGACATAGTAAGATTCTGACCCAATTTCTCTGTCCTTACTCTTTATAGCCCCGTTTCCTGTTGATGTTACAGCCAATGAGAGCACAAAGAAACGAGTAGTTTTCTATACACACTCCGAATATTTCTTGTTAGCGGGTGCAAGTGCACTTCAGGTGGTGTATATCCATCGCATCTGCATCCATTCAGCCGCTTACTGTAGATTTTCTTTTAGTTTTTCCTCGCTTTTTTACCCTCTATAGGCACTTTACCTGTTCAAATTTTCTCCAACTTAATCAATGCGATGTGGATTATCAGTGATCTTAAATTTTCTATAAATAAATGATTGTGTTGGTATATTAAAACGCCATTAATCTTGCACTTTCTATTAATACAAAAAATAAATATTATATATGTCTGTGTATATATATATATTCTTCAATTCAACAACTACAACAAAATGACACACACAACATGCCACCATGATTGAATTGTTATTCTGTGTAGTTGTTTTTCCGGTGACAGATGAGACTAGCTTGCAATCATTTTGTATATTGTGTATTGGCAAAGAAATGAACATGTCCGTCGTGCCTGAATGATGCCTTTTCGTAAATATCCTGTCAATCTTGAGATGTGGTTTATTGACTTGGTGTAATAATGCCGCATTAATTAAATCATATTAATAGGATTTGAATCTTTACAAAATTTATATTTTAATTAATGTAATAAATAAAAATAATTTATAGATATATGTGTGCGAAATAATTGTCAAATAAATACTACAGATTACATAAATCATTTGACTTGTTTAAA
>JAVXUL010163363.1:0-13232 GCA_035590515.1 Trichilia minutiflora | reverse complement strand
ATTAATTTAACAATTAATATTGATTAATTATTTTAATAATATTAAATAATTAATATGATTTAATTCAATAACTAAATTAAATAAAATTTAATAATAAAATTTTAAATAATTAACCTTTTTTATTTAAAATTTTATTAAATTTATTTTTAAAAAATTATTTTTTTAGCTATTGAGAGTATTACATTCGTAATGACGCATTGTATTTTCGATGACGGTTGAGAGCGCCATTCAACGTTCGATAAGAAGTGTAATATGTTATTGGGAGTATATTGTATTTTTAATAGTATATTGCACTTTCGATAAGACGCTAAAGATATTATCTAATTCCATCAAAATTGTAAATTTATAAAAATAATTTATAATTAGATAAATAAAATTTTGAAGTTAAAAGATATTTTGATTTATAAATAATAAATTAGATTATTTTTTGTTAAAAGTTTTAAAGATAAATATTTTTTAATTCAACCAATAAACAGTAAATATTTTTGGTTATCTTATTCTTATCAATCAAATAGACAACAAGAAGCAAGACGTTAACAATCGCTACGCGCTCCAACGCTGGTGTACGTCACTACGTCTTTCTCTCTCAAGTTTCAACTACACCAAAACTTAGACGCGAAGCAAAGACTCAAGGTTCTTTTTCTTTCTACGAATCTCTGTTTTTAGATACAATTCACATTCATCTGTCGAAATTTGCAAATCTTCTGCTTAGATCAATAATTTTTACTGATTGCTTTTCTTTTTTCTTTTTTACAGTATTTAAGTCTTATGCCTCGTTTTCGTTCTTAATCGAGCTTTTGCTGCGTTGATTTTGTTAGGTTACTCTAGAATTTCAATTTGGGGTGTTACTAAATTGAGAGATGAATCAGAAAGGTTTGATATATAGCTTTGTGGCGAAAGGAACTGTCGTTTTGGCAGAGCACACGTCGTATTCTGGGAATTTTAGTACCATTGCTGTTCAGTGCTTACAGAAGTTGCCTTCTAATAGTAGCAAGTACACGTTTTCGTGTGATGGCCACACTTTCAATTTTCTTCTGGACGGTGAATTCGGTATTTATCTTTTAGTTTGATTGAAATGTTGATGATTTTCGCAGTTTTTTGAGTGTGGAATAATTTTGTGAAGACGTTCTGTTTGTTGGGTGTTTTGTGTAGTGTTTCTTGTTGTGGCCGACGAATCAACGGGGAGGAGTTTGCCTTTCGTGTTTCTTGAGCGAGTGAAGGATGATTTTAAACAGCGTTATGGGGCAAGTATTAAAAATCAGGATTCACACCCACTTGCTGATGACGGCGATGACGAAGATTTGTTTGAAGATCGATTTAGCATTGCATATAATCTTGACAGAGAATTTGGGTTCGTATGTGCTGGATTGCATCAAATTTTATGTTTTGATTACAGTATTCAATTAATTTATAATGCTCTGTTATCATTTGTAGACCAAGTCTTAAGGAGCACATGCATTATTGTATGAATCACCCAGAAGAGATGAGCAAGCTTTCCAAATTAAAGACTCAAATAACTGAGGTTAAGGGGATTATGATGGACAACATTGAGAAGGTACTGTTTTTTTTGTTTTTTTTTTCTCTTTGTAAATAGTATAGGTGATAGAAACATTTATGTGTCATGTTAGAAATGGAAGTGTAGCTTTTGTTGTCTTTCTTTACCTATATGGGCAGTTTTTAAATTTCATTCATGATTTAGCCTTTTGCTTTTATTGATACTGGTTATTTTGTAGAAATTGCTGCTATACTTGTGTGGATTTCTTTCCATTTTAGGAATATATCTGTCATATTGCAATAGAATAAGCACTATTGAACAAAATTTAACCAAAAGATATACTTAAATATTGGGAAGGGACAGCTTGTCTTGGAGGATATGCTGCATTTTCTTTGACATGAATTCCTCACCTAAAGTGAGCGGAGTTCATTTCTCAATTGAAATGAAAATTGTTATCTTTTGCTGTACCAGCAGCATTGATCATTTACAAATGGGTATGTACATCTCTGCAGACGTTGATTATAATTTATGAGAAGTTGAGTGTCTTGTTGATATCATTTTTGGGCTAGCATAGATTTTTCCCCTTTTCTTGGAAATTAAAACTCATGAAGTGGCATGGAGAACAATGTTTTGAAAAGGTAGGTTGTTGGAGACAAGTGGCAGTCACATTTAAAAGTCGACGGAAGGCATAAAAGAATAGACTTGAAGTGCAACTAGCTTTTAGTATGGACTATAGTTCATAAAAGATGGAAAGTGCAAAGTATTGTCTGGTTTATTTTGTCATTGATTTAATGGCTTAAGGTTAAGGATGGAGACTATATTCAGGATTGACAATATGGGTAGCATTTGCAAGCAAAATACCATCAATAAACAAAATTTTGGATATTTTTACTACCGTAAACTGTATACTGATTAAGAACTAGAAGGAAAAAGGTTAGCTTGTTTTGGAAAGCCTCTATCTTTATCTAATAACAGGGAAAGAGAGAAGTTCATGCTCTTCAACTAAGAAGTACTCACCTCCTAATAGTATGTAAGGAAGAAAGACTAGCAGATACTGATGATGTAAGTGATCGATCAATTGAGACTTCTTATAGTCTGCTAACTAGGGGAAAGAGAAACTTTTCTGTAAAGATAAAGCCCTTATTTTTTATAGCAAAAGGATTGAAAGATTTTGGCATCTGGCCTAAAATTTTCCTTGGCTTTAATATTTTCATTGTTAAGTTTGATTGACCATCGGTTTGTTAAGAGTTGAATTGATTTAGATTTAGATTATTCTTTCCAAAATTTTTATGCAATCCATGAGTGTTCAACCCCATTTTCGCTAATCTACATTTCAGCAGATTCATGTATTTGCTGATGTATTATTGTAATCAACGTGTAACAGGGAAGTTCTTTCTCCTTGTGATGCATTAGTTGGTGTCTTGCCATATTATTTTGGATGCTTGATGCCTAAGAACCTTCATTTTGATACTTAGGGGATATATCATGACAAATGATTTTTTCTCTGACATCTTTTTTTCCTTGGCCCCTTAACTTTTGCGTACTGTGATATAGGTTCAACAAATACAGCAGACAGCCTTGCATTGTCTCATGTAGGAAGCACCTCAATCTTGTGCTCTAAACTTGTCCAGAAATCTTTCCTTTTCCATATTTCTGCCTTTGGAGAATCATGCAACAGGCCGTGTTTAATTATTTATGTATTATAACGTTCAAAGAACTTAAAATACTGGAGAAGGTTAGAGATCGACAAATGGAGATTTTTAATATTGAAGAACAGATTGAGAGAAAGGAACTGACTAAATATCCTAATCCTATTATCACACCATTATCCAGCAAAACCTTTTTATGTGATCTAGACTTGAAACTTATTAGGAGATGTATTGTCCATATATTACTTTTATTATGAAGTGTGACAATTGTGTGAATGATCAAATGAGAAACCAAATTTAAATCATAATAGGCTCGCATAAAGTGTTGCATGTAAGCATTTAGCTAGTTGCATGAAGTATAAATAATCCTCTCAAGAACTTCACGTTTCTTGAAATGGTTTGCTAAATTAATCTATTTTTACCCTTCCATTTCTTCCCCCCTAAAAAAATAAGAAGAATTATTTTTCTTTTTCGAGTAATAAAAATATGCTCATAGGAATAGTGAAATAAACTTTTTATTACCATACCATATATACTGTTTTAAATTGGTTTGTGTTAAGGAGACTAAAAATTTCTCTGGGACTGATGTTACACAAATGAAGATCTTGATAAAGTTGCTTTAATCATTAGAAGTGTGTTCCATCACTAGGATATACTTTATTAAGTTTCTTCCTAGTGTGCCAGAAAAGCACAAAATGAAGCACTTGCATGGCCATTTTATTAAATTTGAAATTGGACATGTCGATATTCTTAATTTAGTGGTCTCTGAACTTGGCCTTTGATTTAACAGAGAAATGTCTCCATGGTGAGCGAGATTGCAATAGTTAAAAGTGTCCATGTTAGTGAAGATGTAATTTTTCTCTGAGATGCTGGCTTGTGTTGATGTATCCATTAGCAGCCGTGTTGCGTACAACCATGGCAAATGTTAATATTAGAAAGGTAATCTGGTGCAGCATTAGTTGAAAATAATTACTATGAGCTCTTACCGATGTAAAAATTTTAAAATCCTCTCTCCCTTCGCACTCACTATAGCTGTGGGATATGATATATATGCAATTGGTTTTGTCTTCATTGATGTGCAATTAGACGAAAGGAAGCAAAGTTTCTTGCCAGTAGTGCCAAATCGGAGGGCAATCCAGTCTTGGCCAATAACTTTTATGGCTTTTCAATAGGAAAAATTAAATTACTGCCACCTAAAAGTAATTTTTTTTTTTTACATTTTCTTTGTTGAAGGGCATCCAGTTCATGAAACTTTCCACAGTGATCTTGAATCAATCAAATAATCTATGTTCTCTCCTGGGCAGGTATTGGATCGCGGGGAGAGGATTGAGTTACTGGTGGACAAAACTGAAAACTTGCAGTTCCAGGTACATATGTTTTTCTTGTGGTGGTTATCTGTGTTGAAAGCCATTTGGAGTTCGTTTTAGACTCACCTAGCTGATTCTTGTGTTATGATTTTAGGCTGACAGCTTCCAGAGACAGGGCAGGCAACTGCGACGAAGGATGTGGCTGCAGAATCTCCAAATGAAGGTGGTGGTAGGAGGAGCAATTCTTGCCTTGATCATCATACTTTGGCTTATTGCTTGTGGAGGATTCAAGTGTTGAGAGGGGCAAAAAACAACTACTATTGGTACAATGGCCTGTTCTATTTTTCCATTTGTATAAATATGGAAAAAAAAAATTTTAAGGAGAAATATTTCTGGTTTGTATATGACAGTCTTGCTACTAATGTACAATCCAACTATTTGTTTGGCGCTGTTATTCAACCTTATACTATCCGATGGTTTTGTTGATATCATTTTAAGTGTAGAGGATATGGGGCCTATGGCTTTTCCTTTTATTGTACAATGCTTGATTTGTATAATCAAATTCAATAATTGATCGGTTAGACTTTCTTCATTTTGGGAAGCAATTCTTGGAAGTCTGCATTTGTAACAATGAATGTCAAACTTGTAATGAAAAATAATTTTATGGACTGTTGCGTATTATAACGGGAATCAAAATCAACTCTTTTGGATTCATCGACCTATTCAACGATTAACGTTAAACTTTGCATCAAAATTTAATTTATGTTTCGAAATAATAATAATAATAATAATATAGAAGGGAAAAATTATAAACAAATATATTTGATAATAATAAAAAATTGTGGCTCCGAATCATATGCATTGAATTTTCCATATATATATTATTTTTATTAAGGAGATTCTTTTATTATGTATTCAATTGTTAGAAAATGTTATTAAATTTATTCTATCTTTAATCTATCCAACTTTTTATTTTTTTTAGTCTAATATTGAGGAAGAGTGATTTCAATTTTTATGTATATATAATAAACTAAACCAGTGTTGCTGATTGCACGTAAATTACCGAAGCCGAAACCTATTCCTTCCATTTGTGGCATACCGCATTGTGGGAGGAGCATTACGGATGCTTGTCAACAAATAAATACACTATCCAATTATGACTTATGTGATATTAATATGAATTATGTCACTATCCAGTTATAACTTATATGATATTATCATGAATTATGTGATATTATTGCGGTGGAGATGGAAACTTAATTTTATTATTATTTGAATTTGAGTAATAATAAAAAAATAGAATTTGGTATTTTATCTTTAATAAATAATTTCGCACACTTATTCAAAATTTCTTTTTGTGCATTGAATTTATTATTTTGGGTTTAATGTTTTCAAAGAATTAAAATGTAAATATTTTATAATTCTAAAGCTAACAACCTTAAACATAAAATTTAGACAAATAAAGGTTTTTAATACAAAAATTAAATTAAACATATTAAAATGAATGAGGTGATAATAATCACATAAACCTTAGTATACAAAATTGATAGCATGACATATGACATGATCCTTATTCCGTAGTGATATTGGTAATTCAACTACCATTTTTTTTCCCTAAACAAAGAGGTGAATGTATTGGCAACACTATTAGTTTTTTTTTCTTCCCCTTTAATTTGTTCCTCTCTCTCTCTCTCTTAATTATTGAAAAAAAAAGAGTAACATCTATTTATTATATGGGTGGCACCTCAATTGTATGTAATATAACCTTGTAAACACCATCTCATTATATTTATGTACGTCATGAAGGTATGCATGGATGCTACTTAATTTAAAAATAACATTAAATTTATTATTATAATCAAAAACATGAAATTATTAAATCTAGGAAACACTTTTTTTTTTTAATTCAATGAATAACTTAAGAAACACATAAAAACCTTAATCCAAGACAACTATGCAATTATTATAAAAGGAAAAAACACTTGGATTACCTAATTAATTTCTTTCCATAATCATTTAAAAAAGAAAACGAATTAAAAGATTAGAGACAAGTCACATGATCGATGGCATTCATACACAACGGGCAAAAGTAAGAAAACGACTTCTGATGTCGAGCACCAAGAAAAAGGAGCGTATCAAAGGAAGCAGATTATTCTCTCCCTTATATAATAAGTGTTTTAGAACAGAGATTTTTGCTTAAGCGTTTATCCAAGTTGCCCCACCACCATCTTGTACAAGTGTCTCAATCAAATCTATTACTGCTTTCACCACGCTTTTTTTTTTTCTGTAAAACAACAAATACTGTAGAGAAACGAGTAAATACAACAGCTTCCGGTTAGTTTTATTCCTTAACTAACTCATAAATCCCACTACGGGAAGCTTGTCCTTTTACTTCTCTTTCTTGCAAGACACTCTTCCAATGTCATCTTAACACCTTGCCGTAATCACCCACCTCCATTTTTGCTTTAGATCTTTGGTTGTTTAGTAAAAATGGGAAACTGTTTTTCTGATACGAAGAAATCAACGTCCGAGATCGCGCCGTACGATTTGGTTAAAGTTAATAAACCGGCCCAAGACACCCAAGGTACCCCGAACGTCCGTTTATGCGGCTCGCCAGCCAGTATTCTCACTGCATACATACGTTTCGCTCTTCTCTATAAATCCATCTCTCCCCGCTTTATCCCATGCGAGACGCCGATTTTCGAGTCCGAAACGCCGACGATCCTCCGAATCGGTTCGGAATCCGTTTCGGGGTCCCGTGAAATGCTGCTCAATTTCATCGAAAGCAAGTTCCCGAACCCGCCGTTGACGACGGTGTCGAGTAAAGTTATTGATGATGATGAAACGGCGCCGAGAATCGTGAGGCTGATGTGGCTGCAGCACAAGAGTTTGAAGTGGCATTTGGGGAGAATGGTGAGGTGGGCGGAGGATCTGGCGAAACGGCGAGGGAAGAAAGCGGTTGATCCTACTGTGGGGAGTCCGAAAATGGAAGTGAGAAAGTTTTCTACGAGCTATACGCAGTTACTGGAACTGATGTTGGAGCACGCACAGATGGAGGAGAGAGTCGTCTTTCCGGTATTGGAGAAAGCTGATCGAGGTAATGTGTACAGTATTATCATGCACTGCATTGCAGGGAATCAAATTATCTGTATATTTTCTTATAATAATACGTGTGATTTGTTTATTATCACGATGTATCGTGTTAACATTTGCCTTAACGTTCACTTTTTTTTTTCTTATTTGTAGAAGCTGAATAAATTATTTTTTAGACGTTAGATTTAGTCAGATTTATTTATTTATTTAAAAATGGGATATATTAATTTAAAATTTTGGCTTAAAATAATTACAGAAGTTTTGGGTTATTTCGCTTATTTAATGGTAAAAGTAGTTGATTAGTTGATAATGTCAAACGCTATTTTTTAATTTATATTTAAATTCATTGTATAATGAGAATTTATTTCTCAATCGAGGTAGAAAAAAATTTAAGCTGAAATTTCTTAACATTTTCTTAAAGGTTTAAGTTCTCTGTACACATTACCGGATCTCTTTCCTTTTGTATCAAACCGTTGAGAGATGTTGCAGTTATGATTTCTCCATTTTATTTGATATGTGTGATTGAAATAATCAGTCCAAGGCTTACACTGATATGATGAAAGCCCTGATTATATATCAGGTTTTCATTTATTTTAAATGATTCTTGGGATCATACTTTGCTTGTGTGAAGAGCAATCCGCATATTGCTGACAAAGCAATTGGATATGATGGTACAGGATTATGCAAGGCTGCAAATGAGGAACATGCAAGGGACCTACCAATTATGAATGGCATCAAGGAAGACATCAAGTCTATTGGAGTTTTAGACTGTGGAAGCCCTGCCTATCAAGAGGCATTTCGCAATCTTTCTGTCCGGCTCAAATCATTAAAGGTAAAACGCTCAGCAAGTGCTATATGAAGTCAGTTGTAAATGAAATATGACAACTTTTTGTGATTAATATGTGAGGAGACCAGCCCTGGTAAAAGGTAGACCTGTTTCAATAAAAGCTTTTTCATCAATACATGGGTGAGCAAAAGCAATTAATAATTGTCACATTGGCAACTATCTCTAGCATTTCTTATGCTCGGTTGTATCTACATTTTATCGTTAAGAAAACAATAATCAGTAAGGCGTATATTAGTAGTATATGCTGTTTTGCTCCCCAATTCTGTTCTTATTTAGGATGCTATGTGCAGCAAGATTTAGTACTTAAGTAAAATTTTATTTTGGCAATAGGAGCATTCTAAAGAGCACTTTCAAGAAGAGGAAAGAGATTTACTGCCATTGATAGAGGCAACAGAGCTGAGCAAAGAGCAGCAGAAGAGAACAATTGTTCAATGTGTGAGTACAATGCAAGGAACACACTCACATTTGTTTCATTTCTTCCTCGAAGGACTCACTCCTGAGGAAGCTATGCAGTATTTAAACTTGACCACTTATGCAGTGATAAAAAATGAATTGTCGCCTAGTTTCATATGATTGCTTGGTACGATCACTGTAGCCGTTTTTTGGTAAGATTGCTCTAGCTTGTTTGTTGGCTTCAATTATTAGGATGTGCTATGCTGGAACAAATTAATGAAACATTTTTCTTGTTAATATTGAAATTTATTCTCTGATGCTTCGTGCTCTGTGGCCCAAGGTATACCATTAAGCCTGTTTCAGGAGCAAAAAGGACTCAGGATCTCTGTGGCACGGATGAATGGCTGCATTTGTTAATGGAAGCTGGCAGTCGTCATCAGGACAGACTGGGTTATGAGTTGTGGAAAGTTTTTCTTGAAATGTTGTAGTATTTTGTAAATCTTTCTTAGTTGGGAAGTAATTGCAATTTTTATAACGAATAGTATGAATGATTGATATGTTTGAAATATGGAATATGTTAGAATTTAACCTTTTGTTTCAAATGTTTAAGCTTTGAGCCTTCGACCTTGCATTTTTAAGCAAAGTCTGGAATAGGAGAAATTAATAATTAAATTTGTGAATAAGAAGTTCCTCGAAAATATAATGAAAGAATGAAAAATATTTCTTATAATTTTTAAAAAAAAATATTTATCCTCCTGTTAAAAGGGTGATGATAATTTTTTTCTAAAATACCACTTGACCTTTTATTGTAATATTTATGATAAATAACTTTATTAGAAAAAAGAGTAACAAATTTTTTTATTTTTTAGTAAATGATTTTTTATTATTTCTTATGTTTATCATAGATATTTTGATAAAAATAAATAATATTTTAAAACATTATAAATTTTTTTTAATAAAAAATAAATATCTTTTTAAAAAATCATAACGGTATTTATCATCCTCCGCTAATCATGAATTACAGTCTATATACAAATTATTTACAAGTATAATCCTTAATTATTTAATAAATTAATAATAAATAAATAAAAAGAGTCATATCAAGTTTCCTTGCTCAGATGGTGAGCCACGTATATCTTACAATAATTGGAGAAATTTAGACGACATTCACCCAACCTTTTCTTTTTTTTTTTTGGGCGTGGTACGAGTAAAATTTATTCCCATACAAACGTAATGGATATAAAAAGAACATTATCTATTTATTAATAACATAAATAAGACTTGTGAAAATATAAATGTGACTGAATAAAACAATAAATTTTGAAATTCTTTGAACATTCAATGAACTATAACTTCCCATCTGAGACTAAATAAAATAATAAAATTTGAAATTAGAAATTTTTTGAAAATAACTTTCAGCTTGTTTCGTGTATTAAAATATATATATATATATATATTTTATAATCGAGGTATTTGAATCAGTTTTCGCATATTTCGATTAATTTTTGAAAGAGGTTAGTGCAGCATCTCAATACCACGATCTCTCACTTAAATTATGGACACAGTTAAAAAATCAAATTTAAGATCATACGTTAATCACATAATTTTAAATTTATTATTATAAATTTGACTATTTATGAGTAAATATTAATAAAATATATGAATAAATATAATAGTTATATATGATTATATTTGTTTTTCTTTATATTTTTTTATATTTTAGTTACGTGAGACCATTGACTATAACCACCATTTTCTTCTATTCGCTAACACTAATATTTATTGTTTGTTTTGTTGGATTTTTTTTTGTGTGGGCTTATATTAAATCGTTGTTATGATTTTATTAAAAAACGGGCTAATGTTATAGTCATTGAGGTAAGTGGACCCAATTATGTGATCTAAAGGAAATTGGGCTTAACGTCTATTATGGGCTAGTTTTGACAGTCAGTGTAGGCCGTGGGTCATGTTGAAGCCTTTGATGGGGAGGCCCAATATAGACCAATCAGGGTTAGGCTAGGTCCCCTCTCTAACTCTATATAAAGAAAAGTATGGGTTTCAAAACCCTAATCTACCTCTACCCATTGAGTAGGCTGCCATAAAATTAGAGAATAGAGAAGAAGACCTAACCTTTGGAACGCTGCATCAAATGACCAAAAGAGATACGCATTCTAACTAATAATTGTATTTTATATTCGTATATGCGAGATCTTGACAATATGGAAATTATAAAATTCCAACAATTTCTGTTATCTATATATAGAAAATGACAAACCAAATAATGCTTTCAAGCATCTAACCATCTGGGCCGAGTCGAAGAAAAAGAAGCAAAAACTTTTGGACATATTGACGAGCAAACAGCATTTCATGCCGCCAGCTGTGGTCTATGTTGGTTCAAGACTTGGAGCAGACTCTTGTTTAACGCAATTACAGTCACCAATGGGATGAAAGCCTTATCAATTCATGGGGACAAGCCCATGAAGGAGAGAAGAGAAGTAATGATGTCATTTTTAGTCGGTCAGGTTCTTATAATTGTGGCAACTTGGATTTTGGGTCGAGGTGTTGATCTCTTGGGCGTGAGACAGGTGATTGTGTTTGACATGCCCAATTCTATCAAGAAGTATGTTCATCGATTGGTAGGGCTTCTAGGATGGGAGAGTAAGGTAAACCAATTGTTTTTATGAATGAGGAGAATAGGAATTTGTTTGTAGAATTAGTTGATATTTTAAAATTTTCTGGGGAAGCTATACCTCGAGAACTTGTCAATCCACGATGTACCGTGGGTTCTTCATATGGCAAGGCCCTTAAAAAGAGGGAAGGCTGAAATTTTATGAAAAATGTTGGTTTACTGGAAAAATTTTCATTTCAGCGTCTTGGAAATGGTATCAAGGATTCCAATACGTGCGTGCTAATCTCAGCATTGTTAACCGCCGACAAAAATAATTAGTTCCTTTCAACTCACTTGTGGCTGCTAGTTTAGAGATCGAATGTTTATTCTTCTTCCAAGTAAGGTGACATGCCGGCTTTATGAATCCAAATGGTTTCCAGTGCGGCTAGGCTTATGACTATCATTGATCTTATTCAATGTTACCCAGATTTCTCTCTCTTGTTTACCAATTTTAATTGTATCCCTGATTTGAAAGATTCTATCTATCAGGGTGCCACACAGAGAGGCAGTTGTTGAGTATGAGAAACAAGGTGACAGATAAATGAAACATTCATGATGGACAGAGAAAAAATATTTGGTAGGTGTTACATCGATCTGAGGCCGGTCGTAGTGGGGATGACGATCATTATGGGGTTGTGAAAGCATTTTCTGTGTTTTGAATGTAACAAGAGACGGTAGGGTTCATGGGATTGCTAGTCTAAATCTTTATGATTTCCTATCACATTGAATGAAATGGCATTTTGCGATTTAGCCATGCTCTTGATGGAGCCTCCTGTTTGCTGAATTTGGTAAGAGCAATGTTGACATGTTCTTCGAAGACCAATGAGCAATGTTGACATGTTCTTCGAAGACCAATTCAGTCCCTTTCTTTTACATTTAAGAGGATGTCCTATACTCCTAAAAAGGCTGGCATTTATTTGTTTATTTTTTTAAAAGAATACTCTCTGTATCTAAAGTGCATTAATATATGTTACACCAACCTCAATTTTAATAATTATATTTGTATTTTAATTTTTATAATTATATATTTTAATTTTCATGTAAAGTCTTAATTTTAAAATTTTAATCTTGATTTTAGTAATTGAGTTTTATTTAAGGGGTAAATATGTTTGCATTTTAGTTTTTAATTTCAACACTCATGTTTTAATTTAAAAAATTAATATAAAAATATTTTTAATACAAAATGCTATTAAAAAATATAAAAATAAATGAAAGAATATTAGTTTTGACACCCATTAAACACATTCATTTATCATTTTTTAATATTAAAATATTTTATAATAAATTTTTACAATTAATTCATGGAGAAAAAAATGAAGTTCAGAAAAATTCAAATTATCAAACATATTGATTTTAAAATTATTTTTATAATTTGTAAATTATTTGATATAGAGTTTTTAAAAAATTTATCTTCAATTGTAGGTATGTTTTATCTCAGTTTAATCAATTATATTTTAATAACTTTTAATTTTGTTAAATTTTAATAGATGCCATTAATTTGTATAATGTTCAATTTTGTTTAATTTATACATATATTCATATTTATTAGTAGAGATGGCAAATTGGCCGTGTTGGCCGGACCTAGACCTGTCAAACGGGTCAGCGGTCCGCGAGCCGGCTCGGCTCGACTCGGCATTTAGGTGGGTTAGGATAAAAAAAAATTAGCCTGTTTAATTCGCGGGCTTTTTTAGCTCGGTCCGTTTAACCCGTGGGTTAAGTGGGCCAGCTCGTTTAACTCGCGAGCCGGCTCGTTTAACCCACCTAATTAAAAAAAAATTAATTT
>JAVXUL010163341.1:0-13236 GCA_035590515.1 Trichilia minutiflora | reverse complement strand
AAGCAAGTAGATGGCTGAGGACGATGCAACAGAATATGGATGACATGGATTTGTCAGATGAGGAAAAGCTGAGAGTGACTACCAAATTACTAGAGCAAAGTGTTACTACTTGGTGACAGAATATTTCTTTGAGGCTGAGTGTTAAGCCTACCTAGATGGACTTTCAGAGAGCCTTTCAAGAGAAGTACTTTACGTATTTCTACAGTAATCAGAAAAGGCAAGAGTTTATGAACCTGAGACAGATGGGTAGCTCAGTATCAGATTATGAGACTCAGCTGAGACAGTTGACAGAGTTTGTGCCAGAACTTACCACTGAGGAAACCTTATGTGCTAAGTTTGAGGCAGGGCTGAATTTAAAATCAGAGACAGAATGTCAGTGACAGGCAGGCAGAGTTATGAGGAGGTAGTGCAATTGGCCCTTCAAGCGAAGTCTTTGATTGGGGAAAGAAGGTTCAGGCCTGAATTTCAGAAGAGAAAGGACCTCAGTGTTTCAGTAGGTCAGTCTTCTAAAAAGATCTGCAGTAGTGGATCTTCGAGCGGCCAGTCAACAAGTCCTGGGGTTTCTTCACCTTTTTTTCCTAGAGAGCAGAGATCATCTCGATTTAGTACTTCTGCCTCGAGATCAGGTCGATCAGGTAAAAAGTCAGTTGACAGTAGGCGATGTCCTAACTGTATAAGGTATCATAATGGGCCTTGTAGATTACCTCCCCAGTGCTTTCAGTGTGGTCAGGTGGGTCACTTGAAGAGAGATTGTCCCAGTTTGGGAGCAACAGAGACAGCTAGTCAACCGGGACAAGATATGGGATCCGCTGGTGCACAGCAGCCCATGCCTCAGCCATAATATTCGGGCGCTCGTCAGACTAGATCAGGAAGTGGGTTCGCTCGTCAGGGTAATCAGAGGAGCCAGTCCCGAGTTTAGACTCAAGTTTTTGCAATGAACCAAGAGGAGGCTCAGGTTAATCCAGACATGATTATAGGTATGATGATAATTTTTGATCATCTAGCATACATATTGATTGATCCTGGTTCAGATAGGTTATTCATTAGTATTGCATTTGCGAGGCACGCTAATAGGGACCTGGTACCTTTAAAACCAGAGTTGATTGTTCATACGCCCTTGGGGCAGAGATTACTTCAGAACACCGTATTTAGTTGGTGTGAGGTCTGGATAGGAGATGTTGCTCTTGAGGTTGATTTGATTCTGTTGAGAATCCATGATTTTGATACCATTTTGGGCATGGACTGGTTATCACAACATTATGCTATGATTGATTGTTTTAAGAAGGTGGTGACCTTCCAGCGACCGGGAGAGCCGGAGATTGTTTTTACAGGTGAGCGAAGGATACTTCCTTCCTGTATCATATCAGCGATAGAGACTAAAAGATTGCTTCAGAAAGGGTGTCAGGCGTATTTGGCACACGTGATTGTTAAATCAGTTCCAGGAGCTAGTCTAGAATAGGTGCCAGTGGTTAGAGAATTTCCCGATGTGTTTCTGAAGGAATTGCCTGGTTTGCCACCTGATAGAGAGTTTGAGTTCTGTATCGATCTGGTGTCAGGGACGACATCGATTTTGATACCACCCTATCGTATAGCACCCACAGAGCTGAAGGAATTGAAAGCTCAGTTAGAGGACTTCGTCGAGAAGGGTTTTATCCGACTGAGCATGTCATCTTGGGGTGCACCAGTACTATTTGTGAAAAAGAAGGATAGTACATTGAGGCTCTGTATCGATTACAGACAGCTCAACCGAGCGACCATCAAGAACAAGTATCCATTGCCAAGGATTGATGATTTGTTTGATCAGTTGCAGGGTGCGAGTGTATTTTTTAAGATTGATTTAAGATCGGGATATCATCAGCTCAGGATTAGAGAGACTGGTGTTCCCAAGACAGTATTCAAGACTCGGTATGACCATTATGAGTTCCTGGTTATGCCATTTGGATTGATGAATGCACCTGCAGCATTCATGGATTTGATGAATCGAGTTTTTCACTCGTATTTAGATAAGTTTGTCATTGTGTTCATAGATGACATACTTGTATATTCGATAAATAAGAGAGAACATATCCAGCATCTCAGGGTAGTACTTCAGACCTTAAGAGAGAGACAGTTGTATGCTAAATTCTCTAAGTGCGAGTTCTGACTTAAAAAGTTGAACTTCCTGGGGCATGTTGTGTCTGACAGTGGGATACTTATGGATCCAAATAAGATTGAGGTCATAGTTTAGTGGGAACAGCCAAAAATATTACAGAGATTCGTACCTTTTTGGGGCTAACGGGATATTATAGGAGATTCGTTGAGGACTTTTCCTTGTTGGCTGCACCTTTGACGAGACTTACAAGAAAGGAGGCTAAGTTTTAGTAGGATGATCAATGTGAGCAGAACTTCCAAGCTCTGAAGAATTGTCTTACTTCGGCACTGGTTTTAACACTCCCTATGTCACTTGAGATGAGGCCTCGTATGTGTATTAATACAGAATGAAAGGGTTATAACTTATGCTTCTTGACAGTTGAAGAAGAATTAAAGAGAATTACCCTACCCATGATTTAGAGCTGATAACAATGACATTACTTGTATGGGAAACAGTGCTAGATATTTACTTATCATAAGAGTCTCAAATATTTGCTTACGCAGAAAGAGCTAAATTTGAGACAGAGGAGGTGGTTAGAGTTAATTAAGGATTATAACCTAATCATTGACTACTACCCAAGAAAGGCTAATATGGTTGTTGATGCTTTGAGTAGGAAATTGTCATCCAGTTTGGCTTATGTTCACACCATTTATGTGCCTTTATTGATGGATCTAAAAGTGATGAGAGTACCACTAAGATATAATGAGGTTGGAACCTTAATGGCTAATTTTATGGTCAGACCTACCCTAGTTGATCAGATCAGACAAGGTCAGATGGAAGATAGTGAGTTGGTCAGAGCTTTTCAAGAGATTAGAGATCAAAGAGAGCGACTTCTACTTCACTCAAGATGGGACTTTGACTTTTAGAGGTCGGGCATGTGTACCTAGTGATAAAGGGCTGAAAGAGGCTATCTTGGAGGAGGCCCATAGTTCTGTATTTGTTATACACTTGGATAGTACCAAGATGTATCGTACCATCAGAGAGAGTTATTGGTGGTCGAGAATAAAATAGGATATAACAAAGTTTGTGGCTAGATGTTTGATATGTCAGCAGGTTAAGGTTGAGCACTAGAGACTTGCAGGGACTTTACAGCCTCTACCTATACTTGAGTGGAAGTGGGAGCACATTACCATGGACTTCGTGGTCGGGTTACCTCGAATTCAGGCAGGCCACGATACGATTTGGGTGATTGTAGATCGACTCACTAAGTCAGCTCATTTTCTGCCAATTCGAGTGAATTTCTCTTTGGAGAAATTAGCCAAATTGTATGTTTAAGAGATTGTTAGGCTACATGGAGTGCCGGTTACCATTGTGTCAAATCAAGATCCTCGTTTTACATCTTGATTCTGGCCTAGACTTCAGAAAGTTATGGGCACTCAGTTGCCCTTCAGTTATACATTTCATCCTCAAATTGATGGATAACTAGAAAGGACCATCCAGACACTAGAGGACATACGCACTTATCATTGATAGAGTTTGCGTATAATAATAGTTATCAGGCTAGCATTGGGATGGCACATTATGAGGCTTTGTATGATAAAAAATGCAGAACCCCAGTGTGTTAGGATGAAGTTGATGAGAGAAAGCTCGATGATATCGAGTTGATTGAGGTCACCACTGAGAAATTCAAGATTATCAGATAAAGATTAAAAGTAGCTCAAGATAGACAAAAATCCTATGCTAATACTCGAAGGAGAGCATTGGAATTTGAAGTAGGTGATCAGGTTTTCTTGAAAGTAACGCCTTGAAAAGGAATAATCAAATTCAGGAATCGAGGGAAGTTACATCCTCGGTATATTGGACCCTTTGATATTGTGAAAAGGATAGACCTATTAGCCTATAAATTGGATTTGCCATCACAGCTGAGTCGGATACATAATGTCTTTCATGTATCGATGCTCAAAAGTATGTGCTGGATCCTTCGTATATACTTAAGACACCATCGATGGATTTGAGGGATAATCTTAATTGTATGGTACAATCAATGATGATACTTGATTGACAAGAGCGGGTCATAAGAAATAAGCCTATCCCGATAATGAAAGTCTTATGGCAGAGTGTCATAGTTGAGGAGATGACTTAGGAACCAGAGAGTCTAATGAGATGGTAGTATCCCCACATTTTCCCGTGGCAAGGTATGTGTTTAGCCAAAAGGAAAGGTCTTTGCATGTTCTATGTGACGTATTTTTTATTTTTATTACTATTTTATTTTATAGAAGCTGTAGTTCCTCCTCCTAGTATTAAATAACAAGTAAGGTATTCTAAAATACCTTTATTTGATTATTAGGGGAAAGGGGGAGCTGTATGCTTAGTATCATTGTTTTTGTTACTACTTACCATATATGTCATGTAAAATTTTGAAGACAAAATTCATATAAGGGGGAGAGAATTGTAAAACCAGTCCCTTAGTATTATGGGCATAATAATAAATCCCTCAAGAGTTTTTGTGCATGTTATCATGTTTAGATTATGCATGAGAGGGTATAAAACTTGAAGATTTTGTTGGAGTAAGATTATGGAGTGGGATAGAAGTCTTTAAGAAAGAATTAGATTTTTGACCCTAAAATCATCTCTCATTAAGAAAAATTTCCTATCGGTTTTGTAAATATTGAAAAGAGCTTTCCGATGATATATTATAGGTTCCGTGTCGATATCCGAGTTAAAAGTTATGGCCATTTAAAGTGATAGCCCTCGGAAGAAGGACCGATAGCAAATGTATCGATACATTTAGGGAAATGTATCGATACATTGGGGGTGAGGCCAAATATATCGATACCTTTGGAGAAGGGTATTGACACCTTTCAGAGTTGAGGGCCAAACGTATCGATACGTTGAAGGCATGCTAAATTATAAACAGTGCCAAACATATCGATACCTTGGCAAAGGTAATGATACCCTGGTGACAGAGATGAAGTGCGCTTGCGATGAAACGTGTCAATACGTTGAGGAAGGTATCGACACTTTACAGGCTTATAAACAGTGTTTTGATCAAACGTATCGATACGTTGTTAGAAAAATATCAAAGGTATAGATACATTTTGAAACGTATCAACACCTTTGAGGATTGCACAACCTATATGCGTTGGGCAAAAGGATCATCTTCCCTATTTGGTTTTTTTGCTTTTCTCTCTACCAGAACAGCAGAAACCATTCTCTCTTACTATTAATACTAATCTCAGTCATTTTTCAACCAAACTCCACCATTTCAGTTTCTATGAACTCAAAATCAACACTAGAACCCCGAAATTCTCCTTGGATCAGAGTTTTAACCGTCGGATCATGAGAATTCAGGAGGAAAGGAGGCACGATAAACAATAATCAAAGAGAGATTCAAGCTAAAAAGGGGCTCCAAGTTTACCTACTAGTTTGAATAAGTTTGTTCTTCAGTTTTTCTCTCTCATTTGAGCTATTATTTCACGTAGATCTAAGAATATATAGTTCGGGTACTGTTTATAAAATCCTAAAATTTAGAGATTTTCTAGTTTATCATTTAGATTGATAAATTAGAGGGTTTTAATAGCTATTGGTGTTGAAATAGATGAAAAATACTTGATAGTAGAGTGAGATCATATATGACAGTATGTTAGAGAGAGAGAGAGAGAGAGAGAAATGCAAGTATAACATGAGCATATATTGCATCATGCACGTATATCATATCAAATTATAAATCTATATTTGTATGTGTATCCAGGCGCGACAGTTGAGACGAGAGGATCTCCGTCGTAACGAGGATACCGAGAGGGTGGTTTTCCACCCTAGAACAGTGAGTGGACATTTCTTCCCTTCGCCTCGTTTTATGTTATATATGAATAATGATAGTGCTAGAGATGATATCATAGAATATGAATGTGTATGTGTATAACTGAAATAAGGAGGCGTTGGATGTATGCTGTATTGTTTGTGATAGAATAGATTTATGATGAAACCTAAATTGTCATGAATATGAGACCGGAGGCCTAATATTGATATTGTGATTGTGAGGCCGGAAGCCAATATTATATATATGTATGTGAATTTGGCATAGTCGAGTGTAATGGTCGGGTGCCGTATTTATTGATTTGGCCTTATGAGCCAGTATGTCTTGTTTATTGTTTTGGCTTTGTGAATCACAGATGATATTTTTGGCCTGGTAAGCTAACGATGATTTGGTTTGCCCTGATGGGCTATTGATATCGATTTACGATTATATATACCATGTCATTGATTATCTGTGGGCGAGGATTGACCATACAGCTCGTAGAGAGTGGGTGAAATCTAATAGTCCTAGGGTAAGGATTGACCATACAGCTCAGGATAGAGTGGGTGGAATCCAATAGACCTAGGAATGTAGATTGTCCACACAGTCCAAGATTGGATGGGTGGAATCCAACATGTCCAGGCTATAGCATGCTAGCCATTTATATATATGTATATATATGTATGTATTCATGAGTACACATCCCCAACTAGGGTTGCGGATCAGTCATACAGCTTAGAGAGGGTGGATGGGATCTTATAGACTAAGGGTCATATACGTATTTGATTTGTATTGACTTTCGCAGTTATGTAAATTATGCCACATCACATTTGGTTTAGATTTTAAGGGATTTTCAAAATCAGTGTATCTATATTCATTTGCTATGTTGTTTTCTTGTCAACTCACTGAGTATTTTTTTTTAAATACTCACTCCTCACTTTTCATTTCAAGTTAGTATAGTCGGGCGTGGCATAGCATAGCTGAAGCGAGACTTCAGCACAGTTTTCAGATACTTGACTCAGGTTTTTCTATTATGGCTCACTGTATGTAAAAAACATTTGTAATGAAATGATTTGATGTATTTGGCTTGGCTAAAGATATTTTGTATTTTAGTTTGAGAAAATACAGATGTAACATATGTTTGTTTGAAAATCCTTTATTTTGTATTAGTTTATTTGCAATTGAGTTTGAAAATAGGTACTAATGCCTTGCGGTTCTAGGAGTGCATTCTAAGTGATGGAATGCATTTCTTGAATTCGCGGTAATTGCCACATGATCGACTAGGGTCAGGGTTTGACAATATTATTGAGAGATAATATTATTTTGAAAGTGGTTAACACAGTAATAGTTATTATATAAGTTAAAGGATCTTACAAGACTATTTTGTCTATTTGATACATTTTGAGATTGAATTTAGTTTTATATTTTGCTAAGGTAGCTAGAAATATTATTTATATTTTTATATTATGTAAAAATGATTATAATATACAGTTTAATAAAAATAAATATTCATACATTTGAGAAATGTATTAGTTGGTAAAACTATAAATATAAATGATTTATATGTCTTTAAACTGAATAATAGTGGTTCAGTTAAGTTCATTATAAATAAAAAAATTTACAATAATACAAATCTAAAATATTTATAGCATTATAAATTAGGTTATATTAGAGATAGACGATTCATTTAACTTAAAAAAAAATGGATTTTTGAGTTCTTTAAATTCAGAACCTTATCAAACTTGTGAATCATGTCTTCGAGATAAGATGACCAGATCTCCCTTTAAGAGTAAGGTGAAAGAGCTAAGGAATTATTGGAATTCATACATATAGATGTGTATATACCATTTGTTATCAAAGCTAGAGAAGAATTTGAGTATTTTATTACCTTTATCGATGATATGTCTAGGTACAAGTATTTGTATTTAATGAAACACAAATTTGAATGCTTTAAAAAGTTTAAAAATTCAAGAATGAAGTAGAAAAACATATTAAAAAGAGTATTAAAACTTTGCAATAAGATCATAAAGGAGAATACTTAAGTACATAAATTTAAAAATTCTTAATAGAGAGTGGTATAATTTCTCAACTAATTTTTTCTTATACACCATAGTTAAATAGTATAACAAAAAAGAGGAATCATATCCTATTAGATATTATGCGATCTATGGTGAATTTTATAAATTTGTTAGCCTCTTTGTGGAGATATGTCTTACTTATCATTGTGCCTATTTTAAACAAAATCTGGTCAAAAGTAATCTAAAAGACTCTACATAAGATATGGAGTGAAAAAAAATCTAGTCTCAATATGAAAAATTAGGATTATCTAGTTTATGTTAAACTAATTAACACTGATAAATTGAATATGAAATTAGAGAAGTGTCAGTTTATTAGATATCCTAGAGATTATTTAGGATATTATTTTTACTTCTCTTTTGATTAAAAAGTTTTAATTAGTAAAAATACACATTTCTTAGAAAAAAAGTTCTTAGAAGAAGATAGTATAGGAAGAGAAATTGTGCTTAAGAAAGAAAACTTAGAAGCTTAAAACGATGATGCTAATGTTGGATCATTCAGTCAGCAAACCTCAGTTTCACTTTTAGCTCAAAAATCTTTTAGAATATTGTTACCTCCAAAACAACATGAACTTATTCATGAGAAGGAGTATGAATTTTGTTTAGTGAGGGATGTTGATCATGGTGATGATCCTAGAAGTTATGAGAAAACTAACTGTAAGCCCCGTGCTTAGATCCCAAGAGCATATCGATAATTTTATATTTTTTATTGTACATGTAATTGTGCTCATATTGTACATAGTTGACACGCCATCACAACTGCATAATTATTTTGAGGATTTAAAGTGATTAAAATAGAGTTTTGGGATCGTAAACGCAGGGACCTCAATAAAATTAAAGGTTAGTTTTATTTTGAATGGGATCCCAATGATATTTTTAAATTTAGGAAGGATTCAAGTAAGATTTTTTATTTTGACGGGTTTGATCAATCGAATAAAGTGTTGCATTGGATTAACAATTTGGGAACTCTCTGAAAAATTTGTTGTTTCAGATTCGTTCGAATGAATAGGAGATTTGTTCGATCGATTAAGTTTTTGTTTGACCGAATAGATGTTCGTTCAACCAAGATGCTTGCCTTGTTTGAACGAGTAAGAATTTGTTCGATCGAAAATTGAAAGCTCCTTAACTTTTAGAAGTGTCGAAGGATTCGTTCGACCAAAACTTGATTCGTTCGATTGAAGTCAACAGTTCGTTTGAACGAATCCTCAATTCGTTCGATCGAACGGTTGTAAAATAACGATTTTTGCCCTCATCTAAAAGCTTCTCCTTTGCATTTCTTAAAGGTAAAATGTTAACTTTGTCCTTTTTCTATAAATAGGGGCTAAACCCCCCATTATTCATGTTTCTTCCTCTTTTCTTCTTTTTTCTCTCCTCCTCTCCCTCTCCCACGTTTTCTCCTCTGTTCTTCATGCCCACCACCCACATTGTCATAATCTTTTGATTTCTCTTTATTTTTCAACTACATTCTCCATTTCTAACTTCATAGAAGCATTATTTTGACGGTAGAAGCACAGAAAACAAAAGGGGAGAGCTAGGGTTTTGAGAGACAAATTGGGATTTTTTGTGTTTGAGGCAAAATCAAAGCAAACCAACGATACTATAAGGTAATGGGCATTATTTCTAACCCGTCTGTATCTTTCATTTTTTATTTTATCAATTTTTGGACATATAAATTTTACTGTTTATCTGAGGAGTTTTTGCTAGTTATATCACATAGATTTAGGTAGTAAGTAGTAATTAGATTGTAGAGAAGTTAGGTAAATTGTTAAGAAGTTAAAAACGTGAATTCGAAACAATGTGGGTAAAATAGAACAGGTTGGGTTCCTGTTCTGATAAACCAATAGGGTCCACTCATCAAAATTATGAAACCGAGTTGAAATGTGTTAGTCTAGTATAAATGTGGGTTCGTAATTATAGAGAATTGATAATTGAAGGAATAACGAGAATTTAGCCGATTACGTGAATTAATCGATTTTATAAATTCGGGCTAGCATGCATTGCACACATACGAATTTTATTTATAGAATAGAATTAAGTATTGATATATTTTGAATATATGTGATTAGGCGACGATATGCGATCGAGGAACCCGTGTGAAGTATCGAGGAACGAGAAAAATTAAGGAGTGTATACCCTCCCTAAGTAGTGAGTGAACTCTTTCTGTTTTCATGATTTTAATAGAATCTTGTTCTTATATCTATAATGATATTCAAAGGTTTCATAAATGATTATGCTTACCGTACCTATCTTATACGAATGTTTATACATGTTTTCACTATGGTTTTGAAATGAAATGTGATTTGCATGATGGATTTGATTTGTATGGCATATATATTTTATATAAATAATGGCCAATGGCCAATTTATGAGATGAGTATACATTTTGATGACTATTGTATTTATTATTAATTATATGGATATATATATTAGTAATGACGATTATGAGGGCCGGGACTGTTTACTGTAGCTACAGGGTGTGATAGCCTAGGGTCAGTCTGATAGAGAGATCGCCTAGGTGAGTAGAGACTTCATAGGTAGGGGTGGTGTATGGTGTTATATTATTGTATTAGAGTTGTGATTCAACCACCTGTGAATCTCATCGAGATAGTCACGATTGTTACCACATGACTACTCGAGGCAAACGTCATTGGTGGGCATATTTTTACTAAACCATGCATTGTTTTATTTCTTACATTCTAAAATAAATTTTTATAAAAGAACATTGCTTTTATTTGCATAGAAAATCCACTAACGGTCTCGGTATGCTCAAGACCAGGGTAATCTTTGAGAAAGACAGCTAGCCCAATAATTTTCAATATAAAGTTTTAAATTAAATCGAATATTTTAAATCAGATTATTTTATAATATTTGCTAGCTATTCTTTTCTTTTCTATTTTGAAATGACTATAGTTTATTTTAATACTTAGTTTACTCACGGAGTATACTCACTCCCCTCACTTTTCAGTTTCAGGTCTAGAAAGCTAGCAGCGCATACGGTGGTGGTGATTTCTTCTAGATTTAAGGAACTTCAGGTATACTTTAGAAATTGACTCACTTAGAAGTGTTTCTAGTCCACTGAAGTAGTATTTTGTTTTAATCTTGTATTTGTCTTCTATGTATTGGAAATAGATTTGTAAATTACTTTGATTTATATCTATTGGATTGAATTTTTTATATTTAAACACTTTATTGAATGATTTATGAATATGAATGAAATATTTATATATAAATGTTTGTGGTTTGTTGATATATCTTGAGAAGTTCGGGTGATGAGGATGGTCATTTAGAAGTGTTTTAAATGTGTGAATTTCAAAATAAGTTTTTGTAAAGGTCTTATAGATTCTTAGGGTGTATTCTGAGTGATTGAATATATCTTGAGAGTCTGTGACAATTATCATGTATGGGATCCACGGGTTGGGGTGTGACACTATGGATAGAGATTCAGAAAAAATAATTAGAGGCGATGGATTATAAGTTCCATCCATGTACATCAACTAAGTCTGAGCACTTATTGATTTACTAAAAAATTATTCCTATTAGCTGCAAATAGATCTTTAAGAGAAAAATGGGTAAGAATGACAAAGTACTTATAAAGTAGGTTTATTGCAAAAAAGTATACTAAGAAATAAAGACTAGATTATAAGGATATATTTTCACCTGTAGCTATGATTAAATTCATCTGGATTATTCTAATTATAGCAACATACTATAATTATGAAATTTGATAGATGGATGTAAAAATTACATTCCTTAATTAATATCTTGTGAAAAATATTTATATGCAATAGTCAAAAAATGTGTATCTACTACAGATATAAATAACCTATGCAAATTGTATCGATCCATTTGAAATAAAACAAGTTTCTTGTAATTGGAATATATAATTTGATGAGATTATCAAATTGTTTAGTTTTGAGAAAAATTCAAATTAACTTTATATTTAGAAATGGGTTAAAGATCATTATAACACCCCGTATTTTACCTCGAGGGTATATTTGTCATTTTTCACTTCCCTAGTTTATACATCTGTTTTCATTTCATGTTTCATGTGATTGTGGGTATAATTCTAGGCTCATGTGAGGAATATTTAAGTAAGAATTTAAATTTTGGCGAGTTCGATCGATCGAATGGGTGATTCGTTCAACTGACATATTGAGGACTCTTAGGAAGGCTTTGGCTTCAGATTCGTTCGAACGAATGAGGGGATTCGTTCGACCGAATTGGGATTCGTTCGACCGAAGGAGTCATTCGTTCGATCGAAGTGTGGACTAGTTCGAACGAATGAAGGTTCGTTCGACCGGTAATTTGCGAGCTCTTTGACTTCTGTAGCACCAGAGGATTCATTCGATCGAAGTGTTATTCGTTCGATCAAATCGGTGCAAAATGACGAAATTGTCCATTTTCAAAAGCTTTCTCCTTAAGAAAACTTAAGGGTAAAATGATAATTTCACTCTTTTTCTATAAATAGGGGTCTTGGGGCCGAATTTTTAGGATTTTTCTCTCCTTTCTCTCTTCCTCTTCTCCTCTCACCTCCTTTTTATTTCTCTCTCTAAATCCACCCACATTTGACCCAAACTTCAATTTCTTTTCACCCATAAGTTGCATTCTACACGTTTAACATGTTGGGAGTGTCAATCTGGTGCTAGGAGCGCGGATTCGCACGGGAGAATTTAAGATTCTGGGAGGAGATTTGGGGTTTTTTGAGTTAGAGGCGAAATCGGAGTAAACCGACCATATCACAAGGTTCGTAGCTTCGATTTTAACTCGCCCATATGTTCATTTTGTAATTTTAAGCATTTTTTATTCGTATAGGTTTTTGTATGGATTTTCGTAGATCTAATCCTCACATTTTAGTTTTAAGGTGTAATATGAGTTGTAGAGGAATCGTAGAAGTCGTAGGAAGTTAGAATTTATGATTTCAGAGATTTTGGGTAGACGTAAACAGTAACTCTGGTTACTGTTTCTACAAAGGAGTGGGGTCTACTAGTTAAAATCGCGAGTATAGTTAAAATACATCGATTTAGTCGCAATGTAGGTTTGTAGCGATAATAATATAGTAACCCGAGGTTTAGCGAGGGTTTTAGACGAATTCGAATAATGGTTCGATGTTAGAAATTCGGGTTTAGCATGCATTGCACATATTTGAATTCCAATCGTATTTTAGAATGTGTATTGATAATAATTATGCGTATGAATAGGCGATGGTTCGAGGTCGAGGTACTCGCGTAGCTCACCAAGGAACGAGGGGAACTAGGGAGTGTATACCCTCCCTGAGTAGTGAGTGGACACTCTTT
>JAVXUL010163330.1:0-13237 GCA_035590515.1 Trichilia minutiflora | reverse complement strand
TCCCTGTGGAGACGATCCCACTCATCACTATCTATAAATTTATTTTTAGGACTGAGTTGGTATTTTTATTTTTGACAGATTCGACAACCGATCAGAAGCATAAAAGATTGATTAAGAAAACATACCATTAATTCATTGATGTCAATCTCTTAGCCTTACCTAGGAGTTTAGAAAAATATAGAGATGAGAGAACGAAATTAAATGTAATACAAATTGTTTATTCTTTATATATTATTTTATGTATCTAAAACACAACATAGGTCTCTATGTATAGGCAAACATGAGAGCTAAATGTCAAAGTAGACAGTTGAAATCTTTAATAAATTAAGTTGAGAACTTTGACACACTAAAACGTTATGGATGACCTTAATGCTCAATGATTCAAATTTTGAGGTAAATACAAAAGTTGTAGATAATTGATTCCTTTTTTAGTTATCACTTGTATTAGGTAAATCTGAAAGTTTTATCAAAAGTTATGAATAAAATACTAAAGCATGATTGGGCTGGACTGAAATAATAATTGGGTTTGCTTAATGGCCTCGAAAATACAACTTAGAGTCTGAGTTGATGGTTATCCCCAATATAAAAATTTTAGTAAAATGAGTCAGCCTTTCACCAAATCAAGGGTCACCTAAATAGTTATAATATCCTGTATTTTTGTTCAAGGATATTTTGATCATTTTACCCCAGGAAGATACTTTTATCATTTTGAAAAACTTTGTATTCAGGTGTATTATTGGCTAGTGAGCCGGTATTAATGATTACTAAGTGATTTGATAAGTTTTGAGATGAAATTTATTAAGTTTTTGAAAAATATTCATAAGATTTTAACTGTGCACCTGAGGTTCCGAGTTAAATAGTTATTGATTGAAAAATCTAAATAATGATACACTTGTTTCTTATTAAAGAGAACTTAAATAAGAATAAAATAAATCAAATTTGAGTCAAGTCTAAGGTTAAATGAGAGAGAATTAAAGTCAAAAATAAACCAGATCATTGTTAGATTTTCATAAGAATTTTGGGTGAACACCTATACTTCTGACCTAAATTCTTATTGATCAAAATGGATTTTTATAAGGTTTATTTATATTGAAAGATGGTAGAAAGACGATTCTATAGAAAGAAACAATAGTAAAATCAGACTTTGGTCAAGAGAAAAATAACATTAAAATACAGGGACTTGAATGATAATTATCATCAGAGCAAGTATTGATCCCTAACTTAAAGGTATTGATCCTTTGCACAGATTTTACATTATTTTCAAGTAAATATTGATATTTATTGTACAATAAATATAAGTATCGATACCTAACCTAAAAGTATCTATACTTGGACACGAAAATTATGTTTTCGCAGCATATATCAATAATTTTCAAAGAAAAATAGTATATGTATCAATACTTAGCTCTAGAACTTCACTATTTCTATAGTTTCAAAGGAAAGCATCGATATTTGTAAGCTAAAATAAAATATATCGATACTTTAAAGAGAAACTATCGATATTTTTCACATAAATATATGATGCTACAGGAAGTAGAGACAAATCTAGTACAAGGAAGTATCGATACTTTTGAGGAAAGTATCGATACCTTGAACCCTAAAATAGAATATATCTATACTCTTAAAGGAAAGTATCAACACTTTTCGCATATCTGTACGTATTAATGGTATTTTGATAAAATATCCATTATACGAAAATCCCATTTTACCATTTTTGTAATCTTTTCTTTTCTAAATTCTTGTGGATAATTTTGTAAATATGTAAGATATTATAAATAAAGGTCAAGGGTAAGAGATAGATCAAAAAAATTTTCTTCATTATCATCTCTTCTATTTTTGAAAAAGAAAATACAATAGAGAGAGAAAGATTGTTCGATCATAACTTCATAAATACTTATCCAATTGGCATGTCATTTGCATCGCTGAATTTGTGTCAATGAGAAGAATCTGATTATGATTATGCATTACCAAAAAGGTCATTGAAATAGTAACTAAAGATGTGTACTTTAACATGGTCTAAATCTCACCAGATTCCATTAAGTATTTAAAAAGTTATGATAATTTTTGTAAAGATGCGCAAATTGAGACGTGAATGTATGAAACTTAATTTCAGTGAATTTTTTGTATTAATACATTTTGAATTTGGAAAAGTATTCTTCATCAAAGTTATAACTTTATGTCTTAGCTTTATAATGGTATATAGAATGCTCAAAACCAATGTCTGGTTATAAATTATCTTAAAATAAAAGCATACTGGTCATTAAGTGTTGACTCAAAGATTAGGGGTAGTAAGCGATTTATGGCATATGAAAATGATTATGATTATTTAAAGTTAATTATTAATATAAATATCGATATGTATTTATAGGCGTCAGATGCTAGAGGAAAAGCTTGAGGACTGAAGTGAAAAAGTTATAGGAAGTACACACCCTCCTTGCACGTAAGTGGATATGCCCTTATCTTCTTTATGCTTTCTTATTTTATTATTTATAAAGTTGTTATTAAAAACTTATATTTTATACCTTAGGACATTAGAAACTGTGATATAATTATAATGAGGAGGCGATGGTTATAATTATTGTGTGGTGCCTAGGATGGTCTTTTACTTGTGGTTAACGTAACCAATGATTGCAATTTATTATTTATTTATATGCTTGAGGCTAGAGGCCTATTATATTTTATCATGAGATGATGGTTGATTTGTGGTATAATTTGAGTAGGTTTTATGGCCTGAGTGTTAATGTTTAATAATATAATGTTTATTGATTTTGGCCTTACATGTTAATGTTGTTGTTTTAGCCTTAGGAGGCATGATTACTTATTTTGTCCTTGCGTGTCAATGTCATTATTTTAGCCTTGGGAGCCATAATGTCTTATATTGGCCTTGGGTGCTATGATTTGATTATTTAATCTTGTGATATCGATCTTGTAAGCCGTTATTATTGAGTTTGGCCTTGTGAGCCACAATTGTATTTGGTTTTTGGACTATAGAGCCATTTTTCTTGTTTTCGATTGTATGAACTAGTATTAATGTAATACTAGACGAGGTAAGGATTGTCTATTATTTGAAAATCCAATAGATCACCGAGTATTTGAGATAAAGACATCTAGCATGCTATTATCTAATAACTTTACGAGTTGAGGATTATCCTATAGAAGAAAATCCAATAGACTACAAAGCATATAATCTTAATAGCTCTATGAGATCAGGATTATCCCATAAAAGAAAAATCTAATAGACTATAGAGCATATGATTTTAATAGCTTTATGAGGTGAGTATTATCCCATAGAAAAAAAATTCAATAGATTACAAAGCATATAATCTTAATAGCTCTACAAGGTGAGGATTGTCCCATAAAAGAAAAATTTAATAAACTACAAAACATACGATCTTAATAGCTCTATGAGGTAAGGATTATCCTATAGAGAAAAATCCAATAGACTACAGAGTGTATAATCTTAATAGATTTCCAAGATGAAGATTGTTCCATAGAAGACAAATCCAATAAACCATAGAGCATACGATATTAATAGCTCTATAATATGAGGATTGTCCAATAAAAAAAATCCAATAAATCACAGAGCAGGTTATATTTTTACTTGAGATTTTGTACTTGAAAATAATTTATTCTTGAAACGAGAATGATTGGTTGTATGTTACATAAGATTTAAATGGTTTTGTGACATTATCTATATAATCTAGGCCTAGAGGTCGATTATGAAATTATTATATTAGATTTGATTTTCATTATTATAAAATGATCATGATGATACAAAATTAGTTGTGATAATGAGGATTTTTTATGATAAAGGCTAGAGCGCAATATTTGAAATTATTAATATCAGGCTGGGATGGTTATATATGTGCCAATGATATGTATTAAGAGGGATAACTCCAACCTCGTGTATGGATAATTTTGAGTTTATCCTAGTATAATGATGATGGTGATTTCGGCCTTTTATGTCAAAAGATAATAAAAATGATGGGTGAGATTATTCCTATAGCCATGAAAGGTAGAGGATTGAATCCAATAGACTAAGGATAGTTACCTATAGCAGTTGAGGATTATCCTATAACCTAGATAGATAAAGAAAATCCAATAGCTTATGAATGGGGATCTAGGTGATTAATTAGTTTATAGAGTATGGTATATTCACACGAAGAGTGGGATTGAGATTCGAAAAGCTCAAAGAACTGATCTTCTATTTATTTGCTAATGTTTAAATGATAATTGGGTGCAGATAATATGATTATAGGTATGATAGTCTGAGTTGAATAATCTATGTCTGAGTTGAATAATCTATTATTTTTTCGATAAGCATGAGTATGAAACTTTAGAGGTCCAAGCCTAATAGGTGCCTAGATGAATAATGATTGTTTATTATTATGATAGTCTGAGTTGAATAATCTATTATTTTTTCGATAAGCATGAGTATGAAACTTTAGAGGTCTAAGCCTAATAGGTGCCTAGATGAATAATGATTGTTTATTATTATGATTTTCATTCTATTTATTGTATATTCAAATTGATGATAGTACTACTGATAATCCTTGATTTTATAAAGATTGAGATACATGAATAACTTCTCTTAAACATATATATTGATCGAGCATGTAGTAAAATAACCTAAGGAGGTTCGTATGGTATAATTGATTATAGTTACAGAGTACCAACAATAACAAATCTAGAGATAAATCTCATTGATAACATGTACTGAGTAGTGGTCTATATTAAGAGATGATACAAATGGGATGGAAATGGATTTGATATATCTTATTAATGATATCTTTTAGTATTATACTTTTCTAAGATATTCTATTTCTAGGGTTTAAATGATTTATATATCTATTCACTGAGTGTACTATTGTATACTTATTCCCTCACAGTTTCAGTTTCAGGTTTACCCAGTTTGATTGAGGAACTTAGATGATGGTGATGGCATACAAGTTCCAAGTTTCTCAAGTACATTTTTATACTCGACTTACATATATTTATACTAGAGTCCACTAGAAATTTTGAGAAAGCATTTATACCAATTATTCATTTAAATAATAATAATAAATAAATAAATTTAGTTAATTTTGGATACATGTTGGGTTCGGGTTTGATAGTTTGGTATTAGAACATGCTTTTCTCTAGTAAGATAGTGTAGATTCGGGGACAAACCTATAACAATCTAGTCCGATAAGGGCGAGAGGTGGCATTGGGGTAAGAGAGCCTAAGCAAAAAGCGACTTTTGACAGGTTTCTAGGATGACAGGGAGTAAGAATGAATCCAATCCTATATTGGAATAGGAAAGAAGGTTGTTGCGCTATGCTTGTAGGCTTTAACCCATACCTGAGTAAGACTTACCCACTTACTATCAGAAATAGGGTAGATAATACTTATATTAAGTAATTTAAGTACTTTGGCTCATACTATCTCTGTAATATATGGATTTAATCTTCTTTGAGGATGTTGAGATGTTTTAGCACTATACTCTAAATGTATTCAATGTGTACAAATTAAAGGATTAATGTCTTTTATGTCTTTTAAAGTTCACCCACTTATATTTTTATGCTTTTTTAGAATTTCCATTATATTGCCTTCTTATTTACTTGTAAGAGTAGAAGAAATAACAATTAGAAGAGTTTGGTCGTCTCTAAGGTAAGCATACTTCAATCTTTTCGATAAAGGTTTTAACTCATGTTTAATTATTTCTTCTTGCTTATTATCATTCAATTGCCCCAAGTTTTTAAAACGTGCCTTCTATTCTTTACTTTCTATTACCTGTGCAAAATCAAGAAATAAACACATGTTAAAAATCTCATGCTCTAATGATATACTTGATTCAAATGAATTAACCAAACAAATTTCTAAAGGGTCAAAAAAATTTCCTTCTTGAATTTTATCCTCTATAATGTTTTTAATAATACTAGCTCCCTCATTATCATATTCTTCATCACATGGTTGCTTACACATTTTAAAAACATTGAGCTCTAATGTCATGTTGTCAAATGATAACTTTATGACTCAATTCCTATAATTAATCAACGTATTAGAAGTTGCTAAAAATAGACATCCTAAAATAACTGGAATTATATTATCTATTTTCACATATTGTGTATCCAAAACAATAAAATTCATCAGATAAATAAATTTATCAATTTAAACTAATACATCTTTTATAATTCCTCTTGATACTTTTACTGATCGATTGGTAAGTAAAAGAGTCACAGATGTTGATTTTAACTCACCTAAATTGAGTTATTGATAAACTGAATATGGAAGCAAGTTAACACTAGCAATAAGATCCAATAAAGTTTGTTTAATTTTATAATCTCCAATAATACATGAGATTATTATATAATCTGGATCTTTGTACTTTATTGCATTATTATTCTGAAGAATTGTACTTACTTGTTCAGTTAGAAAAGCTTTCTTTTTCATATTCAATTTTCTTTTTATTATACACAAGTCTTTTAAAAATTTGGTATAAAAAGGTACCTAGTAAATCACATCTAACAAGGGATGTTGACCTTCATTTGTTTAAAAATCTCATAAATTTCTGAATTGTAGTTAGGTTTCTTTGGAGAGATTAATGCACGAGAAAATGGTGGCATAGATATTAGTTTGATCTTATCTACAATAGGTGAAAGTTTGTTAACCCCTTTTACTCGTAGTGATTGATTCTTCTTTCTTATACGTATCAAGAATGGGTTTTTTAACAACCTTATCACTATAAAGAGTAGTGATTGATTTAACTTGATCAATATGTTGATCAACTTTTGAATTTGATTGACTTTTTGGGTTGGACTGTTGTTGAGATAAAAACTTACTCTTTTTATGAATGCAAAATGCTGATGTAAATTTTACAAGAGTATCTTTCAAATCAATTAATGATTGAGCTATTTGATTATTAAATGACTCTTACTTTTGAAAAGTGCTAAGAACTAGTCTAAGAATCCTAGGATCATATATGGTTATCTATGCATTATATTTAAAAAAAATTTTTGTTTAAACACTTTAAACATAAAAGGCATCAAATATACCTTTAGGGCTTTACTTGGAGCAAAGCAATGAGATCTGCCACTTGCCTCCAAAGCATGTACTCACCAATATGTCTTCAATGATTTCAATGGAACCTTTGAAAACCTAGAGTTTGTCCATGGCTTTTATAAGCTATCTAATGGTTTTCTACACTTAGAAAACTAACACACACACGTGTATGAAAAAGTAGAACTTCAAGAAAATAACTTTTCAATTTTATCTTCCATTTCTCTCTTTCTTTTCTTTGGTTTATTTTCTAGAAAAATAAAGAAAAAGCTTGCAAGATTTCGATCTATCGCTTCCATTTCTTTCTGTCCCGTGAGCTTAAAACCAAAGGAAGGAGATGATAGCCAATTTGACTCAAATCCAATTCCCAAATGCTTGCCAACATGAAAGCATGAAACACACTTTCAATTAATTGATTTTTGATTTATTTATTAAAACGAAAACAAAATTCAATAATGGATTACATATGGAATTGTACTATAGGTTAAAAATTTATAAATTTATTTCTTTTCCATTAATCTATATTAATGGATAATGCCAAATATTAATTGTTGAGGTGTAAATTTGAATATGACTGTTACGATGACAGATCTTCATCAAAAAAAATAGGTTGGCCGGATCCTCCCTTGCAGAGTCTCACCTCAAAGTCTCTGCAAGACAATGAGTCACGTCGGATGCAATTCAGAACGAAAAAACTCAGATGCCTAAGTTAGAGATGATGAATTTTGGTAAATAAATCAGAATGGAATGCAAGAAAAGGAGATCCTTGTTACCAAATGTGGAGAGAGGGGGAACGGGGGAAGAATACCAACAACAAGTAGAAGGCTAATGAAAAATTTGGAATCAAGACCTCAAAAAGCAGAAGCCGAAGAAGCTCCCTCTTTGATGGAGAACTCCCCTTTATATAGTGCCCTGGTGACGTGACTAGGCATCAGAGAATGGGAATGATGGGACTTTAATGCCTTTAGGCAATGTGTAGCCGCCTTTCATTAATGCTGTAGCTAACGTTCCTGTTAATTTTAGGCCTGTTACTATCATGTTGCTTGATGATGGATGATGGATGGGATAGGCAACTCCTAGGACAGAGCATCTACTCCCATCATAGTGCCTGCTATATCAGTAATCATTCCTATTTTTGGTAGCATGGATGCGTGATTGGGGATTCTCTGGTTGGGGGCTGTATGCATATTGGTGAAAAAGAAGACATCTTCCCTGAGAGGCCCCTGTAGTTGGGAAGCTAATTTTGCACTTTCCTAGGAGATGGGTGAACTCATCCTAAGGTGTACATGGATTCCCTGAGGCCCATGGCTACTACCTGCTCGGGGGCTTTAGTTGTTGGTACCTGATGGCTGTGACGCATCTCTAAACCCTGAGGGTGAAATGTCTGAGGATCATCGAACATCCCTAGAAGGTGGTGCGTGTTTGCTTGAGAAAATGACTCCTTAGGACCTGAGGCAGGTTTACCTGAGAGGATGACTCCCTGGGGTGGGAGCCTGAATTCCCCTGAGAGACTAACTCCCTAAGACCTGAGGTAGGATTCCCCGGGAAGCTGACTCTTTGGGTCCTGAGGCCAAGTTCACCTGAGAGGGTGATTCCCTAGGTCTTGAGGCTGTCGGGAGGGCTGAAATGCCTAAGACGAAAGTGCCACATTCTTTCCTAAAGAAACCCTACGTGTCACTTACGTATTTTTCTCAATAGATAGTTCTCTAATTTTTGGTGTAAGGCTTGCAAAACGCACACTAAAAACTCTTTTTTGGATCAGTCTGGCTCCTGAGGGGTGGGGAAACTCTATAAAACCTAAGGCAAATCTTTACTGTGAAAGGGATATCTGCTGAGACAGTTGGAGCGCCTCGGACGTCACTTCGTTTATTAAAAATCCTATTTGACATAGTCGTTAGGTGCCTAATAACATGTCCTCTCTCAAGGTCATTTATTCTCCCTCATTAAATATGGTATGTCAGTGATTGTGTCACACAGTTGTCCTAGAGCTTGCAGTGCTTCGTACTTTGAAAAGATTTGAATACTTAGTTGTGAATGGGATACGTGTCAGAACCCTGATGGTGGGTACTCAACTGTTTCTCGAGATGAGTAGGCATTGAAAGGGCTTGAACATGTAGCAGTCCCCTATCTTTTCAGATCGATAGTGGAGATTGGACCTTTCTCACTATAAATACCCTTTTCTTTAGCTGTCATTTTCACCTTTTTATCTCCTGCAAAAACTCTGACTCTGGTGCTCTCCTACTTCCTTCTTTCTTTCCCTTCTCACTGGTCTTTAGTTCACTTCCTGTTTCTGCTTCTTTGTGTGCTTGCAGGTACTTATGCTCAAACTTTTTCTTCGTGCATCGCTGATACATCCACCATCTCTGCTAAAAAGGTAAAGAGTTCTGGATTCTTTGTAGTTTCTGGGAGTTTTAGGACTTTTATGTATCCTTGGGTTTTTCTGTGGTCAGAAAAATGGCGGATAGGAGAAGACCCTCTGATGTTGCCACCAGTGGTCAGGAGGAGGTCATGGATCCCATCAGAACCTAAGAGTCCGACGAAGACGGGAGGAGTGCTTCACAGTAGGCTTAGACCAGGGGGTCTAACGAGACAGATTGGTTTGTCTCATCAGTCACTGAGGCGGACCTGCTGGTCTTTCGATAAGCTTTTGATATTCCTAGCAGCATGCAACTGAGGGTACCACGTGAGAGTGACGTCCCAAGTAACCTGGCACTAAGGAAGATGGCATTTAATAAGGAGCACCTGCTATTAAGGGCCCGTCTTTCCCTGTAAAACTATTTTGTCAGGCTCTTTGAAACCTTCGGGATCCTACCCTACTAGCACCCTAAACAACTGGAGGATCCTGAGCGGATTGTTTGTCCTGAGCTTCTTCAAGGAGAGTCCCACCCTAACCTCTGACGAGGTATTGCATTTGTACTCTCTCAGGAAGAATACAAGCCAAAACCCTGGGTGATACTTCTTCCAAGTTCGTGGAGGATTCCAATCCAGAGTGAAGGGCACTCCTTCCTGCAATAAGGATTGGAAAGATCGCTAGTTTATCGCCAGCGAAGACTTCACTGAGCCATCTCCCTACTCTCTTCCTCCCTCCTTCCAGGAGCCTGGTAAGTATATGACATATATTTTTGCTATTTACTGAGCAGGGAGTTATACCAATAATGACGGGTTTTCCATTGTAGTTGTTAGGAAGGACCAGGCGGACATCTCGGTGGGTGTGAAAAACAAGCTTCTGGAGATTTTCATCATGGATGTCAAGCAGCTATTGAATGTGAACAACATGATCGCTTCAGGGCTGACATCCAAGGTGGTGTCTAGAATTGAGCTTTCAAAACTGAGAGTTCAGATGAATAAAGGTAAAGGGCTCCTAAACCATTCCTTCTGTCTGACTCTTTTTCCTCTCACCTCAAAGGTTAACTATGTCTTTCTTGTTGTAGAGGCGGGGATCGAAAAGATCTTGGTGGACAGGAGGAGGTCCAGCGACGTCTTGAGGAGCATACTCTCGAAGGGAGCCCTAAAAACACTTAAGGTCGCTGACCCCAAGTGATAAAAAGAAAGAGCCTGTGAAGGGGGACCCTAAGAAGACTCCCTAGAAGGAGGGAGGGAAGTAAACCGTTCGCCCCAAAGAGAAGGGTATCTCCTTCAAGGAGCCAAGGGAGGAGCTAGAGAAGCGCTCCCAGAAGGTTAACCTGGCCCTGGCCAAGGATAAAGGGAAAAGGTCGATGGATTAAGGTCGAGCTGAGGTACAGAAGAAGCAGAAAGTAGACCTCCCGCCTCACCCAACTGAGGGCCAGTCGAAGAGGGTCCCAGACCATGTGGCAAGCGCGACAGTCCCTTAGGTCCAACGACAAAATGAGAAAGAGGCCTCGGATTAGGGCAGAAAGCAGCAGGCCAACCCAAAAAGATTTTCGGGCTACAAATCTTTGGGCTTAGGGGCTAGACTAGGGTGAGAGGAGCCAACCCTTTTTGCAATAGAGGACCCGTTCTCGATCGACAAGGAAAACGTTGGGGATATAAATGAGATTTTTGTGAAGGATCTCCCTGAGAGTAAAAGGGAGAATTTTGGATACCTCTTTCTCCTAACTAACTCCTCTCGAGAGGTGATTTCATCGAAGAGGGGCGAGGATATGGCAGACGTCCTTCCAGAGGAAGCTCTTAACTGGTTGAGCATCCTCTTTCATCAGGTAAGTCTTTTTCTTCCTTGAGTTTAAGTAGTTTCTCTATTTTTGGGAGACTCTAACCATCCTTGTGCCCTTCCTTGATCCAGAACGCATACATGCTAGACCTCTTCATTGACGACTTTAAGAATGCCCTTGTTGTCAGAAAGCAGGCATTCAAAACCGTGAAAAAGTTAGAGAAGAGGGCCCAGGATATAATAGCGGCCACTTAGGAGTAAGCGTTAAGGAGAGAGAGGAGCTGACTTCCAAGGTTACGACCTTGAAAGGGGAAAGGGCATAGTGGCTTAAGGAGAAGGAAGACTTGCAGGGGAAGCTATCAGCCGCTGAGGCCCAATCTAAGGCCCTGAAGTCTAAAAGTGAACTTGATGAGAAGCCCAGGCAAAGGGTCACCGATCAGTTCAACAAGTTAAACGAACCGTACCGGACCCTGAAGGAGGAAGATAATCATCGATAGGGGGATTACTCAATAGTCCTATCAGAACTGGTAAGGTCGAAGGATAGGATAAATTTTCTGACTGAGGAGTTTTGGGTACTGGGAGAGACGCACAAGAACCTGCAATAAACCTCTGAGGAGTAAAGGAAGAAATTAAAGGAGGTGCTTGCCTAACTCACCAATTGGTATAATGAGGGAGTTGATAAAGGTGTGAATTTGATAAGTCGCCTCTTTCTCCAGGAGTACCCGGAGTTGGACCTGCTCTGGCTATTCAATCAGTTGGGTCGCGATGTCCCAGGAACTTCTGGGACTCGTCCTCTAGATGATCCCCCTGCAGCCCAGGTGGGTGAGACGACTACTGATGATGGAAGACTATAAGATGCAGGTCCTTCTATTGAGACAGAAGGTCTTCCCGAGACAGTCGCCAAGGATATCGAACCACTGACCCCCCAAGACTAGTCAGCACACCAGGAAAATACTCCTTCTTTCCGAGCTACGTATAATGAAGAAACCCCTTCAGTAAAAGAAGAAGAAGAAAACCCTCCTGCCCCTCAGGCGCTAGATGAAGAAGCCCTTCCTACCTCCCGAGTTGGGGATGTACCGGTGAAGATATTAGACTGAGGATGAAAAAGGCCCCCCACCGAGTACCTTAGGACTTATAATATTTTTTTATTTTTTTGTACGTACGACATATACATATATTACCCCAAGTCTTCATGAATGGAAAGGAATTTTTGCTTACTTTTGTGTATCTCTCGGGCCAACTTTCTTCTTTACTTAACTAATTCTCAAGAAGCTTTGATCATAACTTGAGCACAAATACATCAATTAGACTTAGTACCACCAGGGATTACTGCGCCTTAATCATAAACTAAGTCTTAGGCTTTCGGGATGCCTGACTTGGATTAAGGATTTATGCAAACTTGGGATGGGCAGGACCTGACATTATTAGGGATTATTGTGCCTTACCCACAAACCAGGTCTTATACTCTCAAGATACCTGACTTGGACTAAGGATTTATACGAACTTGGGATGGACAGAATTTTGCAACTCTGAAAGGACCTGACACTACCAGGGATTACCGCGCTTTAGTCACAAACTAGGTCTTATACTCTCGGGATGCTTGATCGGACCAAGGATTTATGCGAATCTGAGATGGATAGTATTTTGCAACTCTAAAAGGACCTAACACTATTAGGGATTACCACGCCTTAATCACAAACCAGGTCTTATACTCTCCAAATGCCTGATCGAACTAAGGATTTATGCGAACTTGGGATGGACAAGATTTGTTATCTCTAAAAGGACCTGACACTGTCAGGGATTACCACGCCTTAGTCACATACCAGGTCTTAAACTCTCAGGATGCTTAACCGGACTAAGAATTTATGTGAACCTGGGATGGACAGGATTTACTATCTTTGAAAGGACCTGACACTGTTAGGGATTATCGCACCTTAGTCATAAATCATATCTTAAACTCTTAGGTTGCCTGATCGGACTAAGGTGATAGCTTCAAGATATTTTTTGATGATTATATTATGGGGAGATCGTGATGATATATTGAATATTGATTGTTGATAATATATATCA
>JAVXUL010163299.1:0-13238 GCA_035590515.1 Trichilia minutiflora | reverse complement strand
TTATAAATTAATAAAATCGATCAAAATCTATTAAAATTGATCACAATCGATCAAATTTTTTTATTATTTTACTGTTTTTAATTTTAATTAAAATTAAAATTAAAATCGTTTTTTTATTAAAATTATAATTTTAATTAATTTTATATATTAAAATCACGATTTTAATAATAATAATTATGATAATTATAAAACAATAGTATTAAACAACCTTCTCATACGAAAGAATGTAGAAACGAACATGAAAAATTAGATAGTACAAGAATCATCTTGTTTTTACGAATTTTTTTTTTAGCAGAGGGACAAAAAAAAGTTGATGCATAAAAAAAGTGCATCCAATTTTGGAAATAAATTTTTTTTATTACGTGGATTTGAAAATTCTGATCTTTGCCCCGAATTTGTGTAGAAAGACGGCCACATATTGATTTTATGTACAAAACAAAGATAAGAATTTCTTCTTCTTTTTTTTTTTTTAACAAATTCTTTATTTTTCTAGAAGAACTTCTTGAAGTTCTTAAAAACGAAGGCATCAGCAACCGCCCCCAAAAAGTGCCCATCGATTTCATGCCAGCACTGCATGTTGTTTTTGGTAGGTCCATGAAATGATGAGGATTCATAAACATAAATAGCACGTGATTCGTTTCATTCCTTAGCTAATATTAGAGTTGTTTGAAAAATTTGATTTTTAGGGTATTTATTCAAATTCGAAATTAAATATATGAATAATAAGGTATTAATTTAATTAGAATTAGGATCAGATTTAAAAATTTAGAATTGGTTTAATTAGGATTAGGATCAAGTATTAATAAATAAGATACCAATTTTACACAGGTACCCGATTTTTATTAATAATTTATTTTAAAATTTTATTTTTTATGATTATTTTTTAATTTAATTAAATTATAAGAATATCTTGTAGAATTATAATTTTAAATAATATATATATATAAAAAATATATATTTTTATTCTCATTTAATATAGTTTTGATTATTTTAAATAAGATTAACTAATTTTTATTCTACATATATGATACGTTATTAACTAAACTATATAAATATTAAAAACAATCCTATCTATTTAGGATAATAAATTAATAATTTAAATAAAATAACATAGATTTTTTATTATTATTAAGAAATCAGTATAAATATTTTGAGATGATTTCTATTAAATTAAGAGTAAAAATATAATAATTTTATTTTGTTTTTTAGCTAATTGTTATCTTTTTATTAAATATTGTAACAAAAATAATAAATAAAAATTTTAGAAAAAAATATCTAATAATACATATTTTATTAGTAAATTTATAAATTATAAAAATTATCATTTAAATGCTAATGGCATGTTCAGGGTAAATGATTTTTATTTGATTTTAAAAAAGTTATGTTAGGAAAAATATGCGAGTGACACATGGGATCTTCTCAGAAAGAAACATGGCATTTTCGTCCCAGATATTTCAGCCTCCTAAGTGGCCTTAGAACCCAGGGAGTCACCCTCCCGGTGGACCAGGCCTTAGATCTTAGGGAGTCAGTTTTTCAAGAGGACTCAGTCTCCCACCCTGAGAAGTCATTCTCTCAGGTAAATCAGCCTCAGGTCCCAGAGAATCAACCTCTCAGGTGAACACACACGCCCTTTAGGGTGCGCCTAATGACTCTCAAGTGGTTCACCCCTAGGACTCAACGACGCACCACAACTCTCAGATAACAGCGATTGTAGTCCTCAGGTAGATGGCAGTTAAAGCCCTCAAGAAGTCCGTGCCTGTCTCAAGATTATCTCTTTCATCTCCCAGAAAGTGCAGAGTCAGCCTTACGACTGCAACGACCTCCCAAAGACAACATCTCTCCTTCACCTGCATGCATGCAGTCCTAAATAGAAAACCCCTAGCTATAAAAATGGGAATGACCACTGACACAATAGGCCCTATGAAGGGAGTAGCTGCCTTGTCCTAGGAATCGTCTGTCCCATCCTCTGTCTATTTTCAAACAATGTGACAGTAGCAGACCTGAGATTTATAGAAGTGTCAATTGAAACATTAATGGAAGGCGACTACACATGGGCCAAAGACACTTAAGTTCCATCATTCCCATTTTTCGATACCTAGTCACATCATCAGGATACTATATAAAGAGGGATTCTTCAGCAAAGAGGGGATTTCAGATCTTCAGAGTTTGACTCTCCACTGGCACTTCTTCTTGTCATGTCCTATTTCGCTTTCTTCTTCTTCATACTCGGTAAAAGAGTTTTTGTTTCTTGTATTCCATTCCGATTTGCTTGTCAAAATTTACTATATACTCTCTCACTATATCTGACTTAGGCATCGAAGTTTTCTCATTGGAAACCCTACCCGGTGTAACTCCTAGCGTGTTATTGTCTTACAGGAACTTATAGGTGAAGCCTTGCAAGAGAGGATCCGACTGTCCATTTTCTTCGACAAAGATTCGATGACTCAACAGTCACGTTCATATTTATACTTCAACAACTGGTGCTGTCTGTGGGAATCTAACAAAAAGTCATTTGAAGCATCAATTAGTGAGGGAAGAAAGGTGGTCTTGAAGCTTTGATAAATTCAGATGGCAGAACAAATGTAAAGAAACGAAGGCCTTAGCAAAAGTACTACCCGAAGAGAAAGAAGAGCTCCACTCACACGAGGAGGACCCTGACCTGGGAGCGAACACACAGATAGGCTCCTGACCAGCAGGGTCGAAGCATTAGAAAGAGAACTCTTAGAGATCAAACGACAGTTGGTAAGGGAACCAGTTACCGCAGAAGAGGAAAGAACGCCATTTTCTCTTGGGAGTTAGAAAATCGAACCCACCGAAGTGGTCGTGTGGAGAAAATTCGGCGATCTAGGGAAACACATGGTTACACATCGACACCATGGTTGATAGACTTACAAAAAGAAAAAGCTAACGCAACCTAAAAGTTGGTGGATGAACCCCGAGCGCCTCAAGAGGATGACACTACCTTCAGAATTTAAAAGAGGCAATAGCAGAGAAGAAATAATGCCAACAGACATCACCAAGAGACAAGTAAACGAAAAGTGGAGCACAGTTTAGCCCCCACTGACATGAGATTTTACCTCAATGAGAAGTAAGCCCGAGAAAGAAAAGAGGCAACACCCACTGATAGAAAGAAGATGGAGGATTGCGTGAGGAAGGTGTTGTAGGAAATGGGAGCGCGGAGCATTCCTGCTTGGGAGAAGAACCCAGGGACTGAGCAAGTCCCTACTTCTACCTTCATGTCTCCCCTTTCAAAGCAAATTTTAACCTTACGCCTCCCTAGAAAATTCAAGATGCCTCAGCTGACTGACCCCTCCTTATATATGGATACGTTTAAGGAGATGATGTTGATTTAGGATTTGATAGAACTACAAATATGTCAGACCTTCTACCTGACTCTAGAAGGACCAGCCAGACATTGTTATAAGAGCCTGTCACCCGCCAGCATCCACAGTTTCAATTAACTGATGATCATTTTCGAGAAAGAGTTTAAGGGGACGGGGGCCACCAGTCAAAACCTGAGCATTTCGAAAGAAACCTAAGCAGTCTCAAGCAGGAGAAAGCCCATGCAAGATGACTAGCAAAAAAGTAAGAGAAGTCACCACCGGAACCTCAAATATAACAGCAGGAACACAGATGGATTTGACAGAAGTCAAGAAAATTATTTTCCCAAGCTATACAAGGACAAAAGACCTTAAGACCCCCTCTAGTAAGGAATCCTCTTGGGAGAATTAAGCAAATAACTGTCCAGGAATTCACACCCTCAAAAACTATCATGTTAGAAATTTATGAGCATGCTATGAGTGGACTCTTGGTATCACACCCCCAAAATATGAAGGTATAAGTGCTTGAGAAAAACAAGGGCTGATCCTGCTAAATTTCACAAAGAGGACAGCCACACCAAGTGTGAATATGCATAATTAGATTGAGGTACTAGTTAAAAACGACTACCTCACTATTATGTTGTGGATTTTTCATAACCTTCCCCGAGAGCCAGTCAGCACCAGGAAAATGAAGAAGACCAGGGTCCACACCTTGTTATGGTCATCTCAGGGAGATTTTTTGGGTAGCCTATAAGGGCTTCCTGAGCACTAACTAGGAAGGCCCTCATTGAGTGGTTCGAGCAATCAGACCAAGACCATCCAGGCTAGCTCAACTCAATGGCAATGTCCTAAACAAGGCGTGAAAATTGGGGATTCAGAAAAGATATAGCCCTTGAGAGAGCCTCTCCTCAATTGGCATACTTGTAGCACTCATGTATATTTTCTCTTGTGGGAATAAAACAGAATATTTATTAGCATCTCTATTGAAGACTTTGTTGTCTCGATTGTCTCCTCCTAATGTTAAGGTTGGCTGCGGGTCTTAAAATTCTTTATCACTAATCAAATCAAAAATCCTATTTGACCTAGGTTCGTATAAATCCTTAGGTCAAGTCAGACATCCTGAGAGTCTAAGACCTGGTTTGTGATTAAGGCGCGATAATTTCTGGTAGTTTCAGGTCCCTTCAGGATTAAAAATCTTGCCCAGCCAAGGTTCGCATAAATCTTTAGTCCAAGTCAAACATCCTAAGAGTCTGAGATTTGGTTTGAGATTAAGGCGCGATAATCCCTGGTAGTGTCAGGTCCCTTTAGAGTTAAAAATCATGTCCAACCCAGGTTTGCATAAATCCTTAGTCCAAGTTAGGCATCCTAAGAATCTAAGACTTGGTTTGTGATTAAGGCACGGTAATTTTTGGTAGTGTCAAGTCCCTTCAGAGTTAAAAATCTTGCCCAACCTAGGTTCGCATAAATTCTTGATCAAAATCAAGCATCCCGAGAGTTTAAGACCTGGTTTGAGATTAAGGCACGATAATCCCTTATAGTGTCAGGTCTCTTCAGAGTTAAAAATCCCGTCCATCCCAGGTTCACATAAATCCTTAGTCCAAGTCAGCATCCTAAGAGTTTAAAACCTAGTTTGTGATTAAGGTGCGATAATCCCTGGTAGTGTCAGGTCCTTTCAGAGTTAAAAATTCTGTTCGGCCCAAGTTGTTATAAATTCTTGGTCCAAATCAGGCATCCCGAGAGTTTAAGGCCTGGTTTATGATTGAGGCGTGGTAATCCCTGACAGTGTCAGGTCCCTTTAGAGTTAAAATCCTGTCCATCTCGGGTTCGTATAAATTCTTGATTTAAATCAAGCATCCCGAGAGTTTAAGACCTGGTTTGTAATTCAAGCGCGATAATCTTTGACAGTGTCAGATCCCTTCAGAGTTAAAAATCTTGTTTATCCCAGGTTTGAATAAATCCTTGGTCCAAGTCAGGCATCCTGAGAGTTTAAGACCTGGTTTGCAATTAAGACGCGGTAATCCCTGATAGTGTCAGGTCATCTTCCAATGTTCAGAATGGCTTTACACCTTTGAAGACCCTTGACCCTAGTTGAGAATGCTCCTAGGATCTCGGGTGGAGTTAAGCTCCAAAGTTCACCAAATGAAGACACTTGAAGACCCTTAACCCTAGTGGAGGATGCTCCTAGGGTCTCGGGTGAAGTCAAGCTCCAAGGCTCCCTAAATATACTACTAAACCCGAGATGTTTATCGCCGCTCTCGAAGCATGGTCAGTAACTATTCACTTAGCTGATTTATGCTCAAGTCATGATTAAAGCTTCCTCAAAATTAGTTAAGTGAAGAAGAACAATTAGCCTGAGAGACATATAGAAATGAGCAGAAATTCCTTGCCATTCATAAAAAATTGGGATAGTACATTTATATGTAGTAAATACAAAAGAATCAACCCTAAGGAGCTGGACAATAAAGAATTTTTACAAAAAATATATTTTAAGTCCTAAAGTACTCAATGGAAGGCCTTTTTTCATCTTCAGTCTAATATCTTCACCAGTAGATCTTCTGCTCGAGGGGCAGGAGGGGCTTCTTCATCAAATGCTTAAGGGATAGGAGGATTCTCTTCCATCTCTCTTACGGAAGGGGCCTCTTTGTTATGCACGGCTCAGGAAGGAGGAGCATCTTCCTGGTTCGTTGGTGGATCGTGGGAGGCCGGAGGTTCGGTGCCCCCTATGGTTGTCTTGGAAAGACTTTCTATTATGTCAACAGAGTGAACATCATCTCTCGGTCTCCCGTCATTGGCAACCATCCCGTCCACCTGGGCCAGAGGGGGATCATCTGAAGCATGAGTCTTAGAAGTTTTTGAGACGTCGTATCCCAACTGGCTGAATAACCAGTGCAGGTTCAGCTCCGAATACTCCTGAAGGAAGAGATGACTTGTCAAGTCTACGCTTTTGTCAACTCCCTCATCATACCTGTTGGCGAGTTGAGCTGGCACCTCCTATAACTTCTTCCTTTGCTCCTCAGAGGACTATGGCAATTATTTTCCTCCTTCAGGGTTCGGTACAATTCATTCAACTTATTAAATTGACTAGTATCCCTTCACCTGGCCCGCTCAGTAAGTTCGCACTCGGCTTTCAAGGCTTCCAACTAGGTCTTAGCGGCTGACAGCTTCCCCTGCATGTCTTATTTCTCGTTAAGCCACTGAGCCTCTCCCCCTCTAGGGCCGAATCCTTAGTAGTAAGCTCTTCTCTCTCCTTAATAGCCTGCTCCTGAGTGGCTGTTATCATATTCTGGGCCCTCTTATTCAACTTCTTCATGGTTTCGAATGCGTGCTTCCTGACAGCAAGGCTTTCTTAAAGTCGTCGATGAAGAGGTCCAGCATGTAGGCATTCTGGACTAAGGAAAGGTACAAGGGTGGTCAGTATCTCCAAAAGAAAGAAAAATTACAAAAAATCAAGAAAGAAAAAGACTTACCAGGTACGAGAGGACGCTCAGCCAGTTGAGAGCCTCTTTTGGAGTGTCGCTAGCCATAGCCTCGCCCCTTTTGGGTAAGATTACCTTTCGAGCAGAATTGGCCAGAGGAGGAGATACCCAAAATTCTCCCTTTTACTTTCAGGGAGATCCTCCACAAAAATCCCGTTCATATCCTTGATACTTTTCTTGGTGACCGAGAATGGGTCCTCTATCATAAAAAGAGGGGGCTCCTCTCATCCTTGTCCAGCCCTCGAGCTCGATGGCTTGCCACCCGATACCCCTTTTGGGTCGTTTTGCTGCTCTTGACCCTAACTCGAGCCCCTTGTGTGTTTTGTCCTAGGATCTGGGGGACTGTTGTGCCCTCCACACGGTTTGGAACCCTCTTCGATTGATTATCAACCGAACAAGGCAAGAGGTCTACCTTCTGCTTTTTCTTCGTCTTAACCAGACTTTCATTTATAGGCCTTTTCCCTTTATCTTTGGTCAGGGCCGGGTCAACCTTCTGAGGACACTTCTTTGTCTCCTCTCTTGGCTCCTTGAAGGAGATGCCCTTCTCCTTGGGACGGATGGCCTTCTTCCCTCTCTCTTTTTGGGAGCCTTATTGGGTCCCCTTTTGTCGGCTCCTTCTCTTTATCACCCAAGGCCCTTGTCTTTGGGTCAACAGCCTTAGGTGTCTTTAGGGCCCCCTTTGTAAACATGCTCCTTAGGACGTCGTTAGACCTTCTCCTGTCTGTCAAGGTCTTTTTGGTCCCCGCCTCTACACCAATGAGGATATGATTAGCCGTCAGAATAAAAGAGAAAGAGCTGGTCAAAAAGAGCAACATAAGAATGCCTTACCTTTATTTATCTGAGCCCTCAGTTTAGAGAGCTCAATTCTGGACACCGCCTTGGATGTCAACCCTGAGGCAATTATGTTATTCGCATTCAGTAACTACTTGACATCCATGATGGGAAGCTTCAGAAGTTTGTTTCCAACACCCACTAGGATGTCCACCTTGTTCCTCCCACCGACTGCAATAGAAAACCAATCAGTGTTAGTATAACTCCCTCTTTAGTAAAGAGTAAAAGTATCTATAATATGCTTACCAGACTCTTAGAAGGAGCGAGGAAGGGAGCAGGGGGAAGGCTCAGTGCAATCCTCGCCAACGATAAACCAGTGATCTTTCCACTCCTTGTTGTAGGAAGGAGTGTCCTTCACTTTGGACTGGAACTCTCCACGCACTTATAGGAAGTACCACCCAGGGTATTAGCTAGTATTCCTCTTAAGAGAGTACCAATATAATACCTCGTCAGGAGTCGGGGCAGGACTCTCCTTGAGGAATCTCAGTACGAACAACCCGCTCAGGATCCTCCAACTATTCAAGGTAAGGTGGTAGGGAGGGATCCCGAAGGCTTTAAAGAGCTTGACAAAATAGTTCTACAGGGGAAGACGAGCTCCCAGTAGCAGGTGCTCCTCATTAAACGCCATCACTTTTGACGCCAGGTTACTTGGGACGTCATTTTCCAACGGTATCCTCAGTTGCACGCTGTTAGGAATACCAAAAGCCTGTCTGGCCAGCAGGTCTGCCTCAGTCACTGTTGAGATGAACCAGTCCGCTTCATTGGGCCCTCTGGCCCGAGCTTGCTTGAAAGCACTCCTTCCATCTTCGTCGGACTCTTGGGTCCTGATAGGGTTCCTTGCCTCTTCCAGACCACTAGTTGTGGCGTTAAAGGGTTTGCTCCTATTTGTTATTTTCCTGACCATGGGAAAACCCAGGGATGCATAATAGCCCGAAAACTTCTAGAAACTAAAAAAGATCTAGAACCCTTTACCTTTTTAGCAGAGATGATGGATCTATCAGTAACGCACGAAGAAAAAGCTCGAGCACAAGCACCTGCAAACACAAAAAAAAGGAACAGAGTACAAAAAAGTAGAAGCAGGAATAGAACTAAGAGCAACGAGAAGCAGAAGTAGAAAGGTAGTTAGAGAGCACCAGAGTCAGAGCTATCGCAGGAGATAGAAAGATGAAAATGACAACTGAGGAAGGGGGTATTTATAGGAAGGAAGGATCAATCTTCACCGTCGATCTGAACGGACTGGAAAGAGCCACGTGTCCAAGCCCCTTCAATATTTTCGCAACTTGAGGAAAGGTTGAGTACCCACCATCAGGGTTCTGACACGTGGTTCATTCACAGTCAAGTGTTTAAATTTGATTCGAAGTATGAAGAATTGTAAGCTCAAGGACAGTTGTGTGATATAACCCCTGATATACAACATTTAATGGGGGAGAATTAAAGGCTTCGAGAGAAAAAAAGTCACCAGGCATCTAATGGCTCCGTTAATTAGGGTTTTCAATAACGAGACAACGTCTGAGGCGCTCCAACTACCTCAGCCAATAACTCCTTCAGAGTAAAAATTTATCTCAGGTCTCATGAAGTTCCCCCCTATAAGCTATGTTGATCTAGCTAGGAGTTTATAGTGTATGCTTTGCAAGTCTTACACCAGAAACTGGGGGACTATTTATTGAAAAAAATATGCGAGTGACCCGTAGGATCTCCTCAAAAAGAAACATGGCACTTCCATCCTAGGCATTTCAGCCTCCCAGGTGGCTTTAAGACCCAAGGAGTCACTCTCCCAAGTGGATTAGGCCTCAGGTCCCAGGGAGTCAACCTTTCGAGAGAACCTAGTCTCCCGCCTCGGGAAGTCATCCTTTCAGGTAAATCAATCTCAGATTCTAGGGAATCAACCTCTCAAGTGAACATGCACCCCCTTTAAGGTGTGCCCGACGACTCTCAGATCGTTCACTCCCAAGCTCAGCAACGCGCCATAACTCTCAGATAACAGCGATTGTAGCCCTCAGGAAGTCCGTGCTCATCTTAGGATTATCTCATTCATCTCCCAGAAAGTGTAGAGTCAACCTACACTCTCCTTCATCCGCATTCATGTAACCTTAAATAGCCCTTCATCATACGCCCATGCTATAAAAAATGAGCATTATCACAGACACAGTAAGCCCTATATAGGGAGTAGATGCCCTGTCCTAGGAATTGTCTGTCCCATTCTCTGTCTATTTTTAGACAATGTGATAGCAATAGACTTGAGATTTATAGAAGTGTCAATTGAAACATTAATGGAAGGCGGCTACACATGGCCCAAAGGCACTAAAGTCCCATGATTCCCATTCTCCGATTCTTTATCACATCACCAAGACACTATATAAAGAAAGGTTCTCCAGTAAAGAGGGGATTCTAGATCTTCAGAGTTTGACCCTCCACTGGCACTTCTTCTTAGCATGTCCTATTCCGTTTTCTTCTTCTCCATACTTGGTAAAAGAGTTTTTGTTTTTTTGCATTCCATTCCGATTTGCTTGCTGGAATTCATCATATACTCTCTCACTATATCTGACTTAGGCATCAGAGTTTTTTTGTCAAAAATCCCACCCGGTGTAACTCGTAGTATGTTATTATTTTGCATGAGACTAAGAGGTGAGGCCCTACAAGGGAGGATCCGATCATCCATTTGTTTCAGTAAGGATCCGATGACGCAATAGCTACGTTCATATTCACACCTCAACAAGTTATAACAATGATAATCAAATATTTATATTATGTTTATCAGGATTTTTAGAGCTTTTCTTTTTTGTTGTTTGAAATTGAGGAGGATGAACTATAGATTATTTAATTTTATATTAATTTGTATTAATGATGATAATTTTATTGTTTTACGAAGATATGTTTAATTGATATGTGTGTGTGTGTGTATATATATATATATATATATATATTTGCTTGGTTGTTTGAAATTGAAAAGTATATTAATTATTTAATTTTAGATTTATTTATATTTATTAGGATAATTTTATTGTTTAATTGGTTGTTTGATTATTTAATTTTATTCATATTTTTAAAGTCATTTTGTTTTTTTTTTTAATTTTTTGAATTAAAATATAAGATTTTTAAAATTTATTTAAAAAATAAGGATTAAATTGTAAGAATTACAAAATTTTTATTTTTATTTTAAAATTTTAATCATAAAATAGGTACCTGGCAAGGTTCAGTTTGAATAGGGAATTTGTTTTCGATCGTTTATTAAAATCGTTTCGGATATGAACAAAAAAATTCGGATTCGATTTTAATCGAATTGAATATTGATTCGATAAAAAAAAGAGACCTGATCCAGTTTTAGCCTTATCCACTATGTTATTTTTTGTAAAAATAAATTTTTTTGCTTATTTTGATGATTCTTGATAAAAAAAAAAGTTAAAAAATTGTTTTAATATGAACCAAATAGTAACAGAAGTGCATTCAATCATAGTATAATTTTTTTTTTTGTTTAGGATCTAATAATAACAACAAAGAATATGATAAATTCTTATAAAAGAGTTAAAACTATGGCAATTAAGAAGTAGTATCCGTCCCACAAGAGATTGGGTTAACTCTTATGCTCTTAATATCATAGACATTGGTATTTGACAAATGACAACCAAATCTTGTGAGAAATGATTTCATATGGGGTTGATGAAATGGAGAACATAAATCCAGTAGGTACTGTAAATGGAATGCTAAGTAACTACTTGGATTAAATAGGTTGTCACCCCTACCACATCTTCTTTTAATAACGAAAAATCTCATATGCATATATATCTATATCTATATTTATATCTATATCCCCATTTCTTCTTATATCATTTCCCAATCGTCACAAGTTTTATTGAAGGAATATCTTCTTATATCAGTCGGGATTTTTTAGGGGTCATCAACTCTATTATCATTTTTCATTTTCTTGGGTCTTGGAAAAACAAAATTTTGTTGCGAAATCATAATGTTTCTGGTTTGATCAGAATGATTTTGAAAACAAGTTTCATTGTGAACCTCATAATAATAAAAATGTTGTAGTCGTAGTGATAGTGAACTATTTGTTATACCCATCTAAATAACAAATTCATATTTTATAAATTTATAAATTAGGACATATTAAATATATTTGTTATGGGAAAAATGTAAGGTTGACACGTTGAATCCACACTAATAGGGTACGTGGCAATCATCATCCCACGTGTCCCACCCCTCAGGTGTTCCTTAAACGGATGCCTTACATCCCAGGAGTTTCACCATCCACTCGACTCAAGAATTCCATCGTCCTAGGTAGCCCTCGCCCTAGGAAGTCCATCGTCTCAGGAGTTTCACCGTCCCAAGTCTTAGACTCTGTTTTTAGGTACCTCTCCCTTCAGTAATCAAAGATACACCCCAGTCTTCAGGTGTCCAGTAGCTATAGGCTTCAAGGTACCTCCGCCCCAGGTATCAGAATCGGCCCTCAGGTTTCAGTCATGGTCACAAGCAGGATTTTCTTCTGTATTCAGCCCTCGACAACACCTTACCTGGGAACTACCAGACGTGTGCCCCTACTATTCAAAAATGGAAATGAGCGCTGACAGCAGGCCTAAGTTACCCTATCATAAATGCACCAGTCTCATCCTTTGACTATCTTCAGATGATGTGACAGTTTCAGGCATGCAACCTTCAGATGTGTCAGCGGGAATATTTGTGAAATACGACTGCACTCTTTCCCATGATAGACATCTTATCATTCCCATTTTTCGATGCCTAGTCATTGTCATGGGGACATTATATAAAGACCATATTTTTCAACGGAAGGGGGATTCGATTGGATCTTTTCTAATTAAAAGATTTGGCAAACATTCTTTTTGGAGTACAATCCCTTCTTCTCCAACAACACATCTTCGGTGATTTTTACTTTTAACTCTTCATATCTGCCATTTTCGATTTATTTCTTCTTTGTTCGTCGGAACCTATATTACCTTCCTTCACTATTTTTTGACTTAGGCATCGAAGTTTCCCTATCAGGGATCCCAACCCAACATCAATCCAAAATTATTTTGCAGGCTTAGGAAGTGAAGCTTCGTCAGAAACAGTTAAATACTCAGTCATTTTTTGATGAAAAACTCATCGTCCGATCATAGTTATACCGCCTTTACACCTCACCAGTTGAGTCATTCTTAGTTAGCTGTAGAGAGGGTCCACAGATAATTCTTGCACCAACAGCTAGCACCATCTGTGAAAAACAAATAAAAAGCCATTGAAGTACCTTATGGTAAAGGAAGGAAGAAGATGAAGTGTTTTCTGGAAGTTTTTCAAGCTTAAAAAAAAAACCTTGAAGATGGTAGAAAGAAGACAAGGAGCCAGCTCCAGCAAAAGCACTGCCCGCGGAGGAGGGAGAACCCCCTTGAAGCGAGAAGGGCCCTGGTCAGGAGGCAGGTATATAAACAAACTTCTGGCCAGCAGAGCCAAAGCACTAGAGAGAGAACTCCTAGAGGTCAAAAAGCAGATGGCTAGGAAACCCGTCTTCTTGGGAGAAGGGAGAATGCCATTCGTCCCTGATCTCAATTGGATTATGTACCCAAGTATAGGTAGTCTTGTTATAGTATAGTCCGGTGAGTCCAAGTGTCGTATC
>JAVXUL010163288.1:0-13238 GCA_035590515.1 Trichilia minutiflora | reverse complement strand
GTTTTTCATGGAATTTAGCCTAGGGTTTCTTGATGAAAAACTTACATTTATGCATGATTTAGGCCATAGAACCTTCAGCCTAATGGTGGCTTCTCCACCATTATGCCCTTCCCTTTGTCTAGGGCAACAATAGAAGCGAAATCAGAGCCGAAATCCGTGTGCCCTTATTTTCTTCTCCTTATGAGCACGTTCCCCCAACCTTGTTGTTTTTCTATTGGGGCAGTTTGCTTGACAGGATCAACAGGCTTCTTTTTAACTAGCTTGCTCAAGAAGGACAAGGCAGAGGGTTTCCCAGACATGACTGCTTCTGCAAAACAATGAATAGAGAGTTAATGATATTTACAGTGAAAATCCTCGGAACCACTATTCTCTGTGTAAAGGCCTCCTAAGAACCAGGGGATTTCATTCTCGGGATAGCTGAAACCTCCACTCAAAGGGACCTGCACTCAGGGACTCGGGAATGACGTGACAAAAAACAGTATCACAATTTTCTATGCTCCTTGATTTTTGCAGCAGGTTATCCTAGGCACGTTAGCCATGCAGCAACACGTGTCCAAAGGTATAAACTCCTAGACTTTCAATATACAACATCCAGAAATTAAGGAAGGTACGATTCTCTGATAGTTGAACTAATTTCAAAAAATTTTGGACAGATTTTCCTCGAGATTTTTTGCATATTTTTCCCGTGGGAATAGGGTTTTTCCATTCTGATCATTTTTTCAAGATTCTTCAAAAAACTTTTTTTATGTTTTTGGGCTTGCATGCACACCTCTCTCACACACGCTAAGTAAAATCCTCTCTGACTTAAGCATCAGAGGGTTTTCGCCAAAAGGTACTATAAAAAGGTATTTGAACTGGGGGCTTCCCACCACCCGCTAGCCCTAGAAGGGCTGAGACAGGGGCTTAGAATAGACAGGGCCTGGTATGCCATTTGTAAGTCCTTAGTAAACACTTACGAGGTGACTCAGAGAAAGATACTCGACGAGATAGAAGTCAAGAACCAGGTGATGCTCAAGATGAAAGAGCAGAAGCCTGTAGGGGCTCCCCCGAGAGACAATAATCGGTTTAGAAGACTCGACAATAAAAAATGAAGGGGTGACAGGAGGAGATTTCCTGAAACTAATCGGGGAAGGCACCAAGCCCCTGAGTATTACCGGGGGGACAAGAGGAGAGAGGAGCAGTATCCCCGAGAACGAAGATCGTCTCGAAGGGACAATCCAAAGCGAGTTGCCCAGATAGATAGACCGAGGCAAGCAGAACAGGGGAAAGCGAAGAAGAAGCTTACTCCCCTGAATGCTCCCCTTTCACAAATTTTGGAGGAGGTGAGGAAATGGGTAACTTTGTTGCTGGACCTCGGTCCGATTAAACATAGGCTCCCTGAAGAAGCGAAAAATAGATTCTGTGAGTTCCACTAAGATATGGGACACTTGACATAACAGTTCCATGAGCTACAGAACCAGATTGAAGTCTTGGTCAGAAATAATTGCCTGATTGAGTTTATAGCTTGTGAAGATAAAAGACCCCAAGAATCGAGACGGGCCCTGGGGCATGATAACGTAATGGTGATCATCGAAGGTTCCACACTGGCTAAAAACTCAAATAATTCCAGGAAAAATTATGCTCGGTATTTTATCCCAAGGACAAATATAGAGCCGCATGTCCTAAACGTGCGAGCAGAGAAAAAGTAGAAGATAGCCTCGGTGCCTATCCTGTTTACAGATGAGGATGAGAATGAGGTTCACTATCCCGTTGATGATGCTCTAGTTGTGACAATGACAGTGGGGACTTCCCAAGTCAGGAGAATTTTGATCAACACAGGTAGCTCCACTGACATAATCTTTAAGGAGACGCTGGATTCTTTGGACATAAAGGACCTGAGGTTAAGGCCAACAGAGACCGCTTACACGGATTCAGAGAATCATGTGTGTATCCCTTGGGGACCATGAAGTTACCAATTATAATGGGCGACAAGCCCTACCAGAAGGTCAGCATGGTATAACTCCAAGTGGTGGACATAAAAATGCCCTACTCCATGACTCTGGGGAGGCCGTTCCTCCGATCCATGAAGGCAGTGAAAAGTGTGCACTACCTAAAACTGAAGTTCAGGGCTAGAGAAGGAATCGGGATTGTGAGAGAAAACCAGAGGGAAGCCCGATCTTGCTTTGCTACTACCTCGCGGAGCTCATATTGGATCCATAAGCCCCCCTTGGAGAGTGAACGAGATGGTCGATAGGAGGAGCTCTCAGGAGAGCCGGATAAAGGAAATAATCGATTTAGAGAGCTATCATCACCTGAACCGATCGAAGAAATAGAGTCGGTCACCCTGGACGAAAGGCGACCCAAAAGGTCTGTGAAGATCAGATCCCGCCTAGTCTTCAAGCACGGGGCATCACTTATTCAGGTACTTAAGAGGAATGCAGATGTGTTCGCCTGGTCCCATGATGATATGCCAGGGATCAGTACTCGGATTATAGCTCACAGGTTAATAATGAACCCAAAATTCAAACCTGTAGCACAGAAGAGGCGAACGTTTAATTCAGAGAGGAGAGAGGCTATTAAAACGGAGGTGGACAAGCTTTTGAAAGCGGGATTTATCCGAGAAGTTTAGTATCCCGAATGGATTGCAAATGTTGTGATGATGAAAAAAGCCAATGGAAAGTGGAGGATGTGTGTAGACTTCACCGATCTGAATAAAGCCTGCCCAAAGGACAGCTTTTCTCTTCCGAAGATTGACCAGTTAGTGGATGCCACTACTGGCCACAGGCTCCTTAGTTTTATAGATACCTTCTCGGGGTATAATAAGATCAGGATGCATGAGCCTGACCAGGATAAGACTGCATTCGTTACTGATCAAGGGCTATACTATTATACGGTTATGGCTTTTAGGTTAAAGAACGTAGGGGCTACATTTCAGAGGTTGATCAATAAAGTGTTCGAGCCTTTGATAGGGTGTGACACCCCCAAAAATCAGGGTCATGCCCGGCATAGGAATAGGAATATCCTACCCCTATAAGCCATAGACAAGAGCAAAATACAGATAAATATATGATAGATGCAGATGATGTCAATAAACTCATGATCATACCTCAAGGCTCCATTGGACGTCAAATATATAATATATTATACAAGTAAGATATCATTGGACGTCATACCCATGTACACAAAGTGAATGGACCCATACAGAAAAAATGCCTAGGAATATATGGCGTTTTGATGCTTCGATACTTCATATAGAAACTCATAAAACCTGCAACAACTAGAAAACTGTGGTAGGGTGAGTTTGAAGAACTCAGTGAGTGGATATGGAAAATAGGAAATATATTAAATCATACAAAAATATAAATAAATAAGTATGCTTTCAGGATTTACTATCATAACAAATCCCGTATGTCACATATGAGTATGTATATAAAAACATAGTTTGTTTCCTTAGTAAAAACTTATATCAGAGATAAAAGAAAATAATATCCAAAATACATCCAAAACAGGATTGTCGTATATATCCTTCAAAAATATTAATGGAACATAGTCGGTTAAAATAATGCAAGTAGAATTAAATCAGGACTCTCACATAAATAATTATATTTATCAAATATTTAACAATACTGAAATCCGAAAAAAAATAAACCCACTCACATTGGTTTGGGGCGATATTCAATTCAACATAAACCAATCCAATGCATCCCGACGAAGCTATAACACCAAACAAATATTATTATCCGTAATTAATTATATAAAATTAAACATACAACTCAAAATATTAATAAAAATATATAATCGACTTGAAATAAGGCTGATAACCTTACGGAGAAGTCAATTTGACTCGAAGATGCTGAAATTACGGAGAAAAATGAAAATTCCCAAATTCGTGAATAGTAACCAAAATGTTCTTCATCATTTTTCTGCTCGATTCTCCATCAAATCAGCCAAACGAAGCTTGTATGAGGTAAAAAACGATGAATACTAGTGATTTATAAAAAAAAACGGGAATTTAATCGATTAAAAATTGGTTAATTTAGAAAAAAATTAAAAAAAAAAAACTGACAGAAACACAAAATTGTTTCATTTTCTCGTGCACAGGGGAAGGAAATCAGTGAAAACAAATGAAAGTAAATATATTTTTTTATTTTTTATGTTACTACAGTATCACTACAGTATCTTCGCTACAGTACACTATTATAGTACCCGCTGCAGTTATAGTTTTTTTTTTTTGGATATTACATTACCGCAATAAATACGGTACATATACATATTTATACGGTAGACACGGGTCGGATTCGATAAACTCGACAAGGCCTTAAATTTTTAAAATTTTTAAATTTATTACTAACAAGATTCAATGAAAAAATTTAATTTAAAATAATAAAAATATATTAATTATGCAAAATTATTATCCAGTTTATTAAAATTTATAATTGAAAATTAGACAGGATATTATTTATAGCAATTCAGATTAGACCAAACAATATTTTTTATAGTTCACTCTACGTTGGTTTCTTCACTTCATTTTTTTGCCCATATCACCTATTTTCTTAGTAATATGTATTTATGTAATAATATTTCATATAATTTTTATTTAAAATACTAACAAATTAAATAAATCTATGTAAAAAAATTTAAAAAAATTATTATAATTAATTTAATTTTTTTGGATATTTTTATTTTTCATAAAGCATTTGATATTAATTATTAGAATACATAAAATAATTTAATATATATTAAGTCTATAATTAGTATAATAAATATAAATTGATATGACGTTATTGTATAATTGATGTATCTTCATGTTTTTTTATTTGTTTTAACTGGATTCATTTGTATTTTTATTCAACTAATATTATCATATATGTTATATCAATTTGTATATGACAGTTATAATAAAAAAATATTTTTTTAATATTATTCTGAGTCTGTTTAGTGCTATAATTAGTTTATAAGTTAATAAAGTCATTTAATTTTTTATTTTTTTTAAAATAAGTTTCATTTTAATTATTTGTTAGAATTTATAGAATAATAATATCCATCTTAACTCATATCGTTTGCTATTCTAAATTTTTAAATACAAAATTATAGTATTTTATATTAATAAGTTACTAAAATTATAAATAATCTAACAGATATTAAACCAAGATCTTGTGTAGATCTATTTAATTTATTTTTAATAATGATAATAATATTTTATTTAAATTAATTTACATAAATTATAAAATAATCTTACCTGAAAATTATGATTATTCAGTTTTTATATTCTGAATAAAAATAAAAATATTTTATTTTGATAAATTATAAATAATCTTATTCAACTCATATATTTATTTTGACTAAATTTTTAAATAATTCTATCCTATTGACTACATTAATTTCTTAATTATCATATAAAATATTAATATGAGTTATTAGGGTTTATTTGTACATAATTAAAAATTTAAGGAATGAATATATAATATTAAAAATTGTATGGAGTATTTATTTATTTATTTATATAAAATTGTATATTATTAAGACATATAGAGCCCTGTATGTTTTTTCCAAGGAATTTTTTTTTCCCCAAACTTCAGGAATATTTGTCAATAACCGATTCTATTAATTATTTGACTTATTAATAACGAGCATTTGCTTTGTCAATCCTGCAGTTTGTATCTGCTTCCGGCATTTCAATAATGTATTTTCTAGGAACTGTTGTTTCCTGGGAAACTTGGCTCTAATTGGTAACTTGTGCTTATGCTTTTATATTTCATTCATTTGAGTTATGAGTAAATCTGTAAGAATATCTAATGTTTCTCACTGATTTAATTTTCAGCTGCGGTTCCAAGTCTATTGCAAGTTATTGGTTTATTCTTCATTCCGGAATCTACTAGATGGCTAGTGAGTCAAATAAAATGCTTCTTATTTTTCTTGTTTGGACGAAGACTTATTCGTTCAAAACAGAAACATAATCTTGATGTGCACAACTGGCTGCAGGCGAAGGTTGGTCTACAGAAAGAATTAGAATCCACTCTACAGAGACTCAGGGGAAAGAATGCTGATATTTCTCGAGAAGGCTGAGAAATACAAGTAAGTTTCTGCTAAGTTTCAATGAAAAGGAAATGCATTTTCAAATTTATACATATAACCAGAAAGAAGAATCCTATTGTTGTACAGGATTACAAAAAGACGTTTGACAAGGACTCAGAAGCTGGATTCTTTAACTTGTTCCAGAGAAGATATGCTCATTCAATCATTGTGAGTCGTTAACAATTTATATGCATATAATTAGTAATTTCTAATCTGTCCTACGATATGTTAGAAAGATTATTTAATTCGTTTAGGTTAGACTTGGGTTGATGTTACCGCAACCATTGGGAGAATCGATTGGAATTACATTTTATGCCAGCTCCATATTTGCAGAAGCTGGTAAGTTAGCAACATTTAGAATTATTTTCTGTTGAAAACAAATATTGAAGGTAATGATGATATGAATCATTTGATTATATGCAACAGGTCTTCCAAGCAACATTGGGACCGTATCAATGGCCACCATTCAGGTTTGTGATTCTCAATTAAAATTCAGATTTTTTTTTTCCTAATTCTCAGGTGCTTGGATACAATGTCTTTCACAGATTCTGGTTGTGGGTGTATCTGTGCTCCTGACAGATAAAATCGGAAGAAGACCACTCCTTAAGGTAAATAAATCAAGGAATTGAATTCGAATTCAGTCCAAACAAGTGATTCAGTAGAAAGCCAATTTATGATGAAGATATTTATATATTCCTATGCTTACAGGTTTCTAGCATCGGGGTGTGCTTAAGTCTCACCATTGTAGCTTTGGCATTTGGCATCCAGGTTCTTCTACAGCAAAATTTAGACATTTCTATAGTTTCCCGCTCTGTTTACCATATTTTTTTAATCACTGTATGAAACACACCGTCGTGCAGAACATCCATAATTGGAAAGAACTTACTCCAATGTTGATGTACAGTGGAATAATGGTAATATCTTCGAACAGAAAGACAATTTTCCCTCAAATTTGAGCAAAATTTGTCTAATTCTTTGTTCAACATGCAACCAGGGATTTAGTGTCGCTGTCCCAGTAGGGATGTTATCATTACCAGGTGTCATAATGTCCGGGGTACATGACTACATCTGGCTCAGCATCATTTTGCTAATGTATCGACAGTAGAATCGATGGATCAATATCTTATTGAACTTCCATTTCAGATATTTCCTATGAACATCAAAGGTTTAGCAGGAAGTCTGCTGATTTTACTCCACTACTGCGGCAATTGGACTGTTACATACGCTTTCAGTTTCATGATGGAATGGAGCACAACAGGCATCTTATTTCCTTTGCAATTTTTCTTCATTTTCTCTTTGTTTCTCTGCGCATCTATGCTTATATATGCAAGTCTGTGTTGTCTACTCGGACAGGAACATTTTGTATATTTGCTTTCATTTGCGCTGCAACTGTCGCATTCATTGTATTTCTAGTGCCGGAGACCAAAGGGCGAACTCTGGAAGAAATACAAATATCAATTACCAAGTTAGAAGAGTAGTGATATATATAAGCCATTGGAAAATCAAGTATCAGGATAAATTGTTTCTGTAGAATTTCTGTACCGTCATCGTTCGAATATTCCTGATTATTGTCATCACAGATGGAATAAAATTGTCATATTACAATTTGAAAATACAAACATCTTGAGCCTTGATGAACTTATTTATTCGAATACCTCTATTAATTATACAAGTTGCCTTATTTTTATTAAATGAAAAACTAAAGATAAATAAAGAATATCCTTTCAATAAAATACAAAATAAAGGATCTGTGACAAAAAGGACACGGTAATTTGAATTTTGTTGTGAATGAGATGAAAGGAAAGTAGAATTTTGATGGCCTTTTACACTAAAAAATAAATAGTTTGCAGTTATTAAAATAACCAATTAGGTTATGAATGACAATGAGGGGACAGGGAGATCTTTTTCCCCTTCGGCAGCCTAGTTCTTATTTGAATCTTCATTTCTCAACTTAACTTTCAATAAAATTAGTATTTGTTAAATTTTTTTTTTGAAAAAAGCATTCATATTCAAACTAAATGAATGGAATTGATGGGTTTGACTTGTTTTATATGTTCTTTGATTTTATTCAGTTTTTAAAAAAATTTAAATAATTTAGTTGGGGTGGGTTGGGTTAAAAAATAGAAACTAACAAAAATCTATTTAAACTGGAACCAAATAAAAAAATTAAGCATAAAAATAATATATATATATATATATATTAATACGATGCGTAAGTATTTATTTTAATTTATGAAAGAAAAACTTAAAACTACACAATTTAATTCAAACACGTAGAAGCTTAACTTGAAATAACTGACACCCAACTAACCTGATTTTTAGTTTTGTTCATTTTTCTAATTTGTTTTTCCATTTGGTTTGGTCGGATGACCGACCCAAACTCCAACTACCCCAGCTTTATAAGGAGTTGCATTTCTTTACTCCACACAGAAAAGATGTACTAGTTGGAGTCCTGTATACGTTCTAGTTTTTGACCTTCAGTCTGAAGAAACATCTTACCAATTAACAGAACTGTGGAAATTCCAGTGCTAGCGAAGATGAAAAATCTTCATCATCAATGCTCTTGTCTATACGAAAAATTGTGTGATTTAGAAATATAAAGAGTTTGCTTGCACGTTTTAAAATTTTTAATGCATTTTCTATATGAAAAATGGGGTGATTTTGAATTTTAATGAGATTGCTTGCACGTTTTAAAAAGAATTTATTGTAGTTTTCCAACCAACTAAGCCAAATGTTCAACTCCAGTGCAGAGTTTTTGTCTACGTGAGAAATAGAGTGACTTGGAATTCCACTGATCTTACTTCACGTTTTGAAAAAATACGAAGTCTTCTTTTCCTCGTAATGGCTGGGACAATTTTTCTATATACACAGGTTTCTTTCAGATTTTAGACATCACCCATTGAAAATTTCATCAATCACATCAACTGTAACAGGAGGATCTTTCAAATCATAATATAATTTTGATTAATTATAGTTTATTAAGAAAATCAAATCGGCACGTTCTCTCCGATTTATATCATTGCAGCCTTTTCAATTTGTACATTAATAATCACAAACTTTTTTTTTTAAGGAAAGAAGACATGGATAGATCAGAAAGCTTGGAGGAAGTACTAATTACAAGGTCTTCAGAACTTCCTGAGTCAAATGAAATTGGCAATGACAGTGGAATGGCAGAAAGTGATTCTTCTGCTACACCTTCTATTGTTCTTAGCACCTTGGTGGCTATTTGTGGTTCATTTGCTTTGGGCTGGGCCGTAAGTAACTGTTTTTTTTTCCTCTCTCTCTTTTCCACTTTTTTTGGTTGCTGTCAGATTAGATCAACACGGTTCCTTGCAAATTTTGAAAAATTGACTTGATTACTATGAAATTATGAGCTCTGTATCCCGAACATCTAACAAAATCATGTCTTGTGGTCGAAATTTTCTCTGTCATTTATCTAACTAATCGCATAATTGATTAATTTTTAAAATAAATGTGTATGCGGCAAAATTGTACTAAGCGCCGTATGAATATGGCCTACATCCATTGGACTTGTTCTGGTTTCTATTTTGTTCCCGTCCTATATATCAACTATGGTAAAGGTAGGCCAAAATGGTTGACCAAGGATATTGAGTGTACTTGGATTGGGATATCAGATTTTGCAATGTTCACTAAACTTGGTAAACATTTACGAGTGTGCTAACATTATGATATCACTAACCTTAGCGTTTCATTAAACTAGATTTTTCAAGCTTGAACTAGAAATTCCTCTAATTTCATACCTAAATTTCCCATTAAAGCAACAAACTCTGAATGCCTCAAAATAATAGGCTTTCAGGAAGCATCTTTTGCAGGAAATTACTTTTGTCATATCCACAGGGTACCTTGTCAAAGATTAATTTTTCAGTGACCGAGCAAATGGTTGATTATTGTTTTCAGGGTGGATATTCATCACCTGCTGAGGCTGGAATTATGGCAAACCTGGGACTCTCTGTAAATGAAGTACGTTTTCTACGCTTTTTTTTTTCATCTACCAAACCCAACTTGCCCGTGAAATGCAAAATTTAAAAACTGATATATGAGTAGTCACTAATTCAGCCTTGTCTCGTGTGTGATACATTTTACTTCATATATAATTCACCATATCTTTACCTCACTCTTCTCTTTCTGCAGTATTCATTTTTTGCTTCAGTAAAGACTGTTGGAGGTATAATAGGTTCGTTAATAAATGGGAAAGTAGCGGACCTCATCGGTCGAAGAGGCGTAAGTTATTCTATTACCCTCCTAATGTCTGATGAACAGGTGAAATTTCGACTTTGAACTATTTTTTATCCTTTATTGACAATAAGTACATTTCGAGCAGGCAATGTGGTTATCCCAGTTATTCGGTACTGTTGGGTGGCTGGCAATTGCATTCGCTAAGGTATTTTCACTTCTCCCCATGTTTTATTTGTTTGCCGACATGAATATGCTGCTTTCAGGTCTTATCCAAACCTTGAACTTGGAAAAAAAAAAGTTCTTTATTTCTGCATTTATTGCTTTGTCCCTTCCTCTTCTTCTTTCTGTTCTTTTTTTGTTAACGTTATCGCTGTAGTTAAATTCAATGTTTGTTAATAGGATGCTTGGTGGTTGTATATTGGACGATGTTTAACTGGGATTGGGGTTGGGATTATGGTTTATGTGGTAAGTGATGTGATAAATTTCATAGTTACTTAATTTACAAATAGGGTGGATGACAACATTCGTTGTTGCAAAACAGATACCAGTTTATATTGCAGAAATAACACCCAAGAATGTCCGAGGAATATTTACATCATCTACTGCGGTATAAATATTTATACATCAATAATTTTTTATGTATTTGGCTTATTATTGAAGAGCATTTACTTTGTCAAATTTGCAGTTCTCCTTTGCTGCTGGCTTTTCAGCAGTGTATTTGATAGGAATTGTTGTTTCCTGGCGACTCTTGGCTCTATTAGGTAACTTCTCTTATGCTGCTTTATGATATACAAGTCTGTAAGAATCTCTTATGTTTCTATCTGACAAAATTTTCAGGTGTTGTTCCATGTCTATTGCAAGTTGTTGGTTTATTTTTCATTCCAGAGTCTCCTAGATGGTTGGTGAGTCAAATACAAAGCTTTGTAATATTCTTTCTCTTACGAAGTTTTTATATCAGTTAAGGACAGAACACGATTGATGTAAACAACTGGCTCCAGGCGAAGATTGGTTTGGTGAAAGAGTTAGAAAATGCTCTGCAAAGACTCAGGGGAAAGAATGCTGATATTTCTCAAGAATTCATGGATATTCAAGTAAGTTTTTGCAGAACGTCAAAGCAAAGACATTACATTTTAAGTTTTAAAAATCCAAGGCATTAGAAGGAGGATTCGATTTCTGTACAGGATTATACGAAGACCTTTGAGAAGGACTCAGAAGCTGGAATCTGTAATTTGTTTCAGAGCAAATATGCTTATCCACTGATTGTGAGCTTTTAGAACTAGTGTATACATGTGTAATCTCTTTAATGTAATCAGTCCTACGAATTTTACATTGATTATTTGATTGGTTTAGACTGGAATTGGGTTGTTGCTATTGCAACCGTTAGGAGGATCGAATGCAATTGCATACTATGCCAGTTCCATATTTGCAGAAGCTGGTAAATTAACAACATTTTTGAATTATTTCATATAACTAGTAAAATTGTTAAAAATGGATATTGAAGACAATGATAATATGAATACTTTTTTTTTTGTAACAGATCTTCCAAGCAATATTGGGACAATTTCAATGGCTGTCATTCAGGTAATTAGTTCTCAATTTAATGTCAGATTTTTCTATTATTTCCAATTCTTAGGCACATAGATACAATCCGTTTTTATAGATTCCAGTTGTTGCTGTTTCGATGCTCTTGACAGACAAATTCGGAAGAAGACCACTTCTTATGGTAAAGATATTAATGAAGTCAATTCATTCCAAGTTAGTGATTCAGTGGAAAATCCAATTCTATAATTAAGATATATTCTTATAATTTAAGGTTTCTAGCATCGGGATGTGCTTAAGTATCACCACTGTAGCTTTGGCATTCGGCTTCCAGGTTCTGCAAGAACAAAATTTTGACCCTTACTATGTAGCTTTCAATTGTGTTTGACAAATTTTTGATCACTGTATGAAACTCCTCTTTGCAGGAGATACCCCATTTGAAAGAGGTTACTCCAATTCTTGCATATATTGGCATAATGGTAATGGAATCCAACTTTAAGACAATATTCCCCCAAACTTGAGCAAAATTTGACTAATTGTTTACTAAATCCACAATCAGGGGTTTTGTGTTTCTTATCCAGTAGGCATGTTAGGGTTACCAAATGTCATAATATCCGAGGTATATGAGTACGTCTAGCTTTATATCTTTTTTCGAATGTATCAACAATAGTCGATAAATATCTTGCTGAACTTCTTTTCAGATATTTCCTATAAACATTAAAGGTTTAGCAGGAAGTCTGGTGACTGTACTCCACTACAGCTGCGATTGGGCTGTTGCATACACTTTCAATTTCATGATTGAATGGAGCGAAACCGGTGTCTGAAATGCTTCTTTTGCCTAGTTTGTAATTTTCTTTCTCTATGTTTCTCTTTGTATTTATGCTTATACAAGTCTGTTGGTTACTCGGACAGGAACATATTCGATATATGCATTCTTTTGCGCTGCATCTGTGCTATTCACTACATTTCTGGTTCCTGAGACCAAGGGACGAACACTTGAAGAAATACAAATATCAATTACGACCTTAGAAGGGTGAGATTTCATGACACTACAGCCATTGGAGAATCAAGTATCATAAAGAAAATCTTTTAGTTGAATTTCTGTATCATCATCGTTTAAAACAAAATATTGTCAGACAAAACTCTGCACAAGTTTATTATAAGATTGAGTTTGAACAAGTTTTTGTATGGGTGATAATTTGGTCACGACAGGATTATTCGATACGAATTCGATATAATTAAACGGATTTAGATTTAAAAATTTTGACACGAATAATAAACAGATCGTATTCGTGTCACACGATTAATAATCGTGTTGGATTCGGATTTGACCTTTTAAATTCGTTTATTCGTTTAAAATACGATTAAAACACGATTAATTAAATGAGTAATCGTATTTAAATAAATAATTATATCTAAATGAATAATTATTTAATATAATAATTTTA
>JAVXUL010163277.1:0-13239 GCA_035590515.1 Trichilia minutiflora | reverse complement strand
TGGAGTTAAACCACCACCCATCTCAAAAGGTCTTGATGACAATTTATTTCCAACTTTACATATGTAATCTAGTAACTTTCTCTCTCATTCCGATGTGGGAGTCAGTTTATCCCTGCCATCCTAGAAGCCTGTCAGAAGTCACTCTTTGCTCAGGCTCCCTCAGCCCCAGCTCCACTTTCCACCTATATCGGACCGGGATGTTACAATAGGTTTAAAGGTTGGCCTTTGATGATTTTCAATTTGAGATGAAAATATATCCTGAGATTGGCCTTTGAAAGCTTTCAACTTGAAAAAAAAATAGGTTTTGAGGTTGGCCTTTAATTACTTTTAACTTGAGATAAAAATAGGCTTAGAAATATAATTTTGATGACTTTTAATTAGAGGTGTCTAATAGGTCGATCCGGCTTGGCCAAAACCAGGCCTGAATCGATCCGGTGAACTATTTATACAGGCCAGGCCGGTTCTGGATCTATATAAATGGATCGAACTGATTCTAGATATTTGGAATTGGCAACCTGGCCCGGAATCAATTGGGCCTCAACCTGCAAATAAAATAAAAAAATTAAAAAAAAGTAGCAACCCGTTGATTCACTGTGTGAATCGACGGGTTGAACTAGAACCAGCTCAAAATCGGAATCATTTTTGAATCGAAATCGGCCCAAACCGATCTGTTACTGCTTATTTTTTAATTCCGGACCGATTTTAATAAATACGAACCATGAAACCAGTCCGAACCGGCCCGTTATAACTACCAATTCGGGTCGATTCTGTCTTTTTCGGTTCTTTGACCCGGCCCGAAACCATCGGGTTGGTCCCATTAGCCACCTCTACTTTTAATAGGAGATTATACTAGTCTAAAATTTATAATTACTAGATCAAGCGTTAATAATAGATTTAATCTTTAATAATAGATTTAATCTTAGAGTTAGGATTTTGATAATAAATTTACCTTTAGCAAATAATTTATTGATCAAACTTCTATTGTAGATATAGTCTTTGGATTAAAAAATATAGCTTTTAGCTGAGTCTACTAAATTCAGGCCATGTAATAGTCTTTTCGTATATTTTCAAATAATTTTAATTATTAATTGAGAAGGGTATGTTATTCTAATTTTATTTTCTGTTATTGTCAATTAAGATTGATGAATTAATTTAATTTTGTCTTATTGAATTCAATTTTGTCTATTTTTCCTTTGGCATGAATAATTTGACTAAGTTGATTGTCCTTAATAGATAATAATTTGATATTTTAATCTTATAATTAGATTATTGAATTACTACATTAATATTAATATTTTTAGGGTTTCTTACTTTTCAAAATATTGAATTATTATACAAAGATTGTTAAAATCTTTGACTAGGAACATGTTACATGGTTTAGTTTGATCAAATTTATCCGATCTTAAACTATGGTATGTAGATGAATTGATTGATTGAATTTTAATTTTGTTGATGCATGAAATTCTTAACCTTTATAAATTTTGATGGTTTTTGAAAATTTATAAATTTGCAATAACTGATATTAGAAGAGCGTTGATATTTTAGTGAAAATTCTCTAATACTCAAGTCAAACTATGGGATTTTTTTTTTATAAAAGGAGAAACTAAAACAACAAAGTAATAGAGTATAGATAAGAATTCAAAATTATATCAGTTTTATTTGAAAAATTTCATATTTTATAGTGTTTTGGCACGTGTAAATATATGTTTATTTCTCAATAACCCACCATTGTAATTGCAAGAAAAGATGGTTAAGAGGTAATTATTTTAGAGATAGTGTGTAACCTTAATAGGTAATTATTTTGGGGGTAGTATATAACCTTGATGGATAATTATTTTAGGGTTAACATGTATCTTTTTAGAAATTATCGCGTGTTTACTATGTAAACTTAAGGATTAATATGTGACTCCCAAGGACTTTGTAAGGATATAGGTGGATGGACAACCACAAGGTTGCCCTTCCACGCATTCTATGCCTTTGTATTTAGTGATGTCGGGGATGATCTTATATGATATTTCTACCATCTTGGTGCACCTGCGAGGGATCCTATTAATTAGCTTCCTTGCACTTTATGATTTTATTGGCCTGTTGACTTACACACATTTCAAATTTCTTAGTCCGTGTTTTAAGATGGGTCGAAAGAGGAGCTCGTTAGCCCTTGTTTGGAGCGAATAGGTGTGTGTGGTACATTGTGAGTTGTTGTATGATTACCATGACCCTTAAGATTTATCTATCATTTGTCTCTTTCCAAGCTTCCCACTTCTGTCTCTTGTATCAATGTATTCACTGGATAGTGATTTTTAGAGTTGGCCTTTGATAGCTTTCAATTTGAAGAAAAATAAGTCTCAAGATTAGTCTTTCGTAACTTTCAACATGAAAAAAAAAAAAAAAAGGTTTAGAGGTTGGCTTTTAACAATTTTCAATTTAAGACGAAAATATATCTTGAGATTAACTTTTGAGAGCTTTTAACTTGTGATAAAAATAGATTTCAAGATTAATTTTAATAGTTTTAATATGAAATGAAAGAAAACAGGTCTCGGAATATAATTTTGGATTTGAGATCGTGCTAACTAAAACTAATAATTGTTAGATCGAGTGTTAATAATAAATTACATCTTAAAGTAAGGATCTTGATAATAAATTTACCTTTAACAAATAATTTCTTATTCAAACTTTTGCTGTAGATATCATCTTTGGATAAAAAAAGATAACTTTTAGTTGAATCTACTAAATGTCGGCCATATAATAGTCTCTTGGCATGTTTTTCAAATAATTTTAATTAGTAATCCAGAAGAGTATGTTATTCTAATTCTATTTTTATGATATTGTTAACTAAGATTGATTTCAATTTTGTCTATTTTCCTATTTGGCATGAGTAATTTGACTAAGTTTATTGTCCTTGATAGATAATAATTTAATATTTTAATCTTATATTTAGATTACTACATTAATCTTAATATTAGAATTTTTTACTTTTCAAAATATTGAATTATTACACAAAGATTGTTCAAATCTTTGACTATAAGATTGTCAAATGAAAACTAATCTCTCTTCTCTTTAGGAGGGAATAGATTGAGACATTTGTTTCAAGAATATTGGATTATTACATAAAGATTACTAGAATCTCTGACCTTTTTAAGAGTATTAAATTATCACGCAAAGATTAGTAGGATTTTATTAAGATTTTTGACTTAAACAAGATATCATGCTTATAATTATTATTATTCTTTGGAAACTATTGAATGGTCTAAAGTAGAAGAATAAAGAAAAAGAAGATCATGATTTTAAAGCTTGATTAGCTTTGTAAAAGCACTTTTAAACTTTTTAAATTTTAGCTAATTAATCAAACTCCAAAAAGATTACGAATCTATTAAAGATATGTTCATTTCCTTTAAACATTAGGATACATCCTACCCTACCAAATCAAAACCCACAAAAGGGTAAATCAGTAAAATCAAACTACCGCCTCTTCCCTTCATTATATGCTTAATGATAATAATAATGGCCACGAATATCCAATAGGGGTATTGCCGTCATTCAACAGCTTGTCCTTTCTATCATCACCAACGTATTAAAAACCATCTTCAAATCTCCCTTTGACCGTCGTACACTTCCCTTCTCTCTCTTCCCTTCCCATCTCTGTCTCTCTCTCTCCCCCTCTCTCTCTCTCCCCTTCCCATCGCCTTTTCGCCGCTGCAGAAGCAGAAGCCTGAAGCAGAATAAAAAGGCCGAAGAAGCAAAAAGCAAAAGCAAAACCTGAAACTCACTCTCTATTCGCTATCACTTGCGTGGAAACTCGCACAACTAATACAAACACTAATACTTCTCCGATTCAGATTTCCATACATAATAAATGAAAACAAAATAAACAATTTTGCTTTAATCTTCCAAACAAGTCCTTTAAAACTTTTCGTTAACTCTTCCTCCATTATTGTCGTACACTCACCCTTTCATCTGTGTGATTGTTTGATACAATCGAAACTTTGGTTTCCTTTTGATCCGACGGCCACGATCTTCTCGTTACTCCAATCGTACGGCTAGGGCTACGTAAGTGGATTACTCATACTTGCCTTTTTAAGCCACCTTTTTATCGCCTTCTTCTTCTCTTCTTTTATTTTATTGTATTTATTTATTTTAAAAAATAATTTTAATGTAATATAAATGAATAGATGTATGTGTACGTGTATAAAGAGTATGTATGTATTCGTTTTGGTCTTTCACGACGTCGTTGGCGTATTCGTCGTTTTCGTTTCGGAAATCGGTTCAGTGTACGTTAATGTTTTCTGGGTAAATTTCTCTTTCAATTGCAAAAAAGAAACGCGTATTTTTTTCGTAAGTGTTTTGTCCGAGAATCTAGGCTTTCTTTTACATGCAATCAATGAGTATTGTTTGAATTGAAAGCCTGGTATAAGATCTGATTTTTATTTTTAATTTTTGGTTTCATTTCCAGGTTACCGCAGTTCAAGTATAGCGTAATTTTCATTTAGTTAATATTTGCTTTCTGCGTTGCGTTAGTAAATTGTAGCTGTTGTTTTTATTAACTTGTTCGGTGTTTACTGTGTGGTAGTTATATGAGCAAAGTTTACTGTTTTATGATCTTCATTGCATGCGATGTTAATTAGTTAATTTATTTGTTTCAAAGGAATTGGATTAGTTCTTTCTTTATGATTAGTTAGTATCAGGATTGAATTTGGGTTTTTGCAGAAGATATTCATTCATTGTAGACCACGAAATTTGAAGTTAGGCGTGTATAGCTTACCATGGTTTTCAGATTGGTTCGCATGTTGAAAGTTATGTGGGTTTCATCTGTGGAAACCCAAGTTGGGAAAGCTGTAGGAAGCATGTGGGGCTCTAAAAAACTTGCGTATGTCATTGTATTTTAAGTTTAGATGTGGATGCTGTATTTCATAAGTACAAATGGCATAAAAATTTAGTTCTTACTGTTAATTCTTTGAATATTTCACATGAAGTAAGGATACTGAAGTTAGTATTAGTGGGTATCAAAGAGTCTTGTCTTTAAAAATGTTTCCAAATCACTTGAAAGGTTAGATCTTTACATTGGGACATGTGGTTGAAGCTGCTTTTAATTAGATGAGAGGTAGTTGTGAATTCTTTAAATTTGAAGAATTATAGAGTATCCCTGTAATAATTAGAAACTCTATTTTGCGGTGGATGCAACATGGTGTATATTTGTTAGGAGGTTATAGGAAGTGGACTGTCACATCATATGGGCTGGTGTGGAATAACGGTCTCTTGATTGGGCAATTTGTAGGGTCCTTTACTTCATGTAGGATGTGCTGGGTTGTTTTGTGGTTACTATGATTTATATTTGAAGTGTACTAGAAGTAATCTCACTCAGATTTCTATTGCATATTATTCATGCTTTGGTGCAAACATGTCTTTTCCATTCGTAGTTGTGGGAATTAATTGTCTTCACATAAAAATCGTGTTATAACCTTAATATCAAATATGGCATTGGGTTGAAACATCATCACTATTACCACAAATTTCAGTGGTTTTCTGGATATTGTTGTGGATTTCAGGCAATGGGACCATTTTGATTATTTTGTTAAATATCATTTTTGGAAATCTAACAGTTTACACGATTTACTAGTAATATTAATATCAAAATCTTACTGATTTCTAATATCAAAATGCTGCTGATCAAGCTGTCCCTCAGTATTTTGTTTATGTAAGTTGGTCATTTCCTAAATTGTTTTATGAAGTATTGCACCTGTGTAGGAAGTTCTTATGTTAGAAATTTTTTTGAGTAATGCTAGTCATCTAAAAAAGCTTATCTCAAATGACATGACAAGTGAGGTGGCATGCATTCATTGGATAATGAATATTTTTTGAAGTTATTTATTATGACTTTTAACTATTTAATGCATGCATGCCATGTCATTTGAGATGCATTTTCTCAATCATTTATTTTTTTTGTTTCCCTCTCCATAAAGACTTGTTTTAATGCTTAAGATTTATTTCATGTTTTTAATGTTCCCAATGCATAAGCAAACTGAAAAATCTAACACTTGCTTAAGAAGCTATCTGGACTACATATGCGATTGATTGTATTAGTACTGTCTTCTGATTCTCGAGTAGTCCTTCATCCGACTAAGTCTTTGATTGTGGAATGGGAAAATATCCAATACCACTGGCATGTTTTGCAGTGCTTTTTTTTGAGTTGATCCTTAATCACACTAGATTGTTCAAGTTACATCTTGTTAAACAATATGCATAGATTTTTCCAATCGGTACTTCAAAATTTTGCTTTTTCAAATGATCTTTTATCAGCCACATCAATTTTTGTTTTTCTGCTTCTTTTTTAATTCTTACGCTTAGAAGTTTTCTTTTAAGGCGACAATTGTTAGGCATGGTGGCTTTTGTTTGAGATTTTCAAAATCAACTATGGGCTATGGGAATGCTTTTATATTGTTTATTCATCTATCTTTCATCGTATTAATGTGGATCGACAGCACTGTTGTTTTATTGTTTAATATGATAGAGTTCTTCCATACTTTGCTTTTGTATATAGTATCTTTCACTATTGTATTATTATACACAAATCTGTGCTGTTTTATGGCAGGTTATACTTAAGAAGTGCTTTTGTTTAGAGCAAAAGTTACCTGTTTCTTGTTCTTCTGCTTTGATTTGCAGTGATACATTTGCATCTCTTAAAATGGGGCTAAATGAGCCTAATGGTCACAGGAGAGTGAGGGGAAAGAACCATAGCCTTGAAGAGAATGGTTATGCCGATATATCAAGTGTTGGTGATGAGTTAGACCCGTGGACAGCATGGGCATACAAGCCTCATACCATTTCATTCTTGCTTATCGGTGCATGCTTTCTGATGTGAGTGTGATATCTGATAAATACGATATTGAAGTATAGTGATATTATGATGGATCTTTTTTTTTTTTTTCTCAGTTGTCAATTATGGTTACTGGTTCTTGCAGTGGTTGTATTTTATAGAAGTTCACCTCTGTGATAAATTCTGATTGGGGTGGAGTTTTAACCTTTTGCCTTGAGTTTATGCTGCTTGTTCATAAAGAATGACAATAATGAAAGTCATAAGTTCAATAAAGTTTATTTGCATATATTTGTAGGACCTCCATAATTGTATGAAGTTTAATAGATTAAATCATTTTAATTATTGCACTGGACTTCACATCTTTTTTACTTCTTTTAACTATACAATTTATTTCTTTCAAAAATAATAATAATAAAAAAAAAACTATGGAATTTGTTTCTAATTGTTTTGTCTGACGTGGTCGCCAGTTGGGCAAGTGGAGCCCTTGATCCCCAAAGTAGTGCTTCTGGAGATCTTGTTACATCAGTCAAAAGGTTTGATCCTCTTTCTGAAGTAATGACATTCTTTTGAGAAAATTTTCTTTAGATTCATTTTGTTCTAGGTGAGATTTGTTAGATGACTTATCTTTACCTTTTCTTGTAGGGGTATATGGGCAATGATTGCAGTTTTTCTTGCTTACTGCTTGCTACAGGCCCCTTCCACGTGAGTCGTTAAATCTGATTACCATGACTTGATATTTTGAGCAATTGATTCTTGAATTTGTTGAGTTTATCCTGAGAATTTTATTGATGGTTAGAGACTTAAAAAAATGTGATTTTTCAGGTGGGAGTGTTTGATATATTTAATAGCATAAGTGGATCCATTAATTTCCCTTTTTCTTGTTATTCTAGGAACTATATTGTCACAGGTATCTAGTTCTTACGGTATTTGAGTACTTGCTTTTGGTTGTCACTTAACGCACTGGCTTGCTACCATTCTCATTGGCCTTGCCTATATTCAGGACAATTTTATTGTTTATATACATGGTGTATTTGTCTTAATGATTTAGTATTTCATTTTAAAGCAGTTTGTTTATTTATATTATGTTACAGGCATCTAGTTCTTAAGTTTTGTTTTGTGCAATAATTTTTTCTATTTAGAAACTTATGAAAGCATTAATAATTTCAAAATGGTTTGTGGTTCTATAAAAAAGGAATCTGCTTCTATGACCTTCGTGGAATCGAATTAGGAGGCCTGTCTCAGCATCCTAAATTAGAATAATTTTTAGATAATAGTTCAAACATAAAGGAGGATGGACATGCATTAATGCTTGGTGGACTCTTATAGTGTGTCCAAATTGGTGAATGTGTGAATTTGGGGGTCAGTAATGTTTGCTGACATTGGATTACGAAGTAATTTAGTAGCATGGTGCTTGTATAATTTGATGAATTGTGTTGTTTCTTTCCGTTCAAAAGACTTATTATGGTAGTTATTTTAATGATTTAGCTGAGTTCAAAATCCTTGAAGATTACATAGATGATATAATCTAGTTACATATTACTTTCAATAATTCTAGATTTAATCAACAGCTTAAGGTTAGTCTACTATTGCTCTGACGTCTGGTAATTCTGGTAGCATTTGATGAACTTTGTTTATTTAGAGATATAACTTTTAGAGATGGAGGTGTTCGGCTTGATTGCCTAGATTTTGTAATGCTTTTAGGTACTATAGTTTCTTGGATTTTATTAGCAATGTGCGCTAACTTTTGTGAATCAATATTTGCTTACAGGGTCCTTATTAGGCCACATCCTGCAATTTGGCGCTTGGTTCATGGAATGGCTGTTGTTTACCTTGTTGCTCTCACATTTTTACTTTTCCAGGTTGGTTTTCTGTTGTCCTCTCCTGTACATTTCTGTAGTCACTGTCTCACGCTTGTGTGTATAGATTTACTTGTGTTTGCTTGTATGTATGTAACTTGAACTTTGGGATATTATTCTGGAATGCCATTTTTCTTTTTCCTTCACCATGCAATTTATTTATTTTTGTGGTTGGCATCTAAAATCTTACATTTCATAATCAATGGAATCCAGTTGGGTACATCTACAATCCAACACCTTTCTCTATTTTCTGGATGCTCTCTTTCTCACTCTCTCTTTTTCACTCCATCCTGCAAAATTTTCAACAAAATCACTATTAAATTAAAAGAGAACTGAATGTTTCTGCTCTGCTAATGCTTTCTCTTTTATATCTTCTTTGTTGATTGTGCTGTTATTGAAGTTGAATGTATAAATGCTGATAATAGTAGCTTTCATTCTTTTCCAGAAGCGTGATGATGCTCGGCAGTTCATGAAGTTTCTCCATCCTGACCTTGGTATTGGTAATGCTTTACAAAACTGCCTTTTTTCTTTTTAAATTCTCCATCACATTTATATTACTTTTAGCAATATTTGGTAGAACTGTTGATTCTCGTATTTACTAGGCTTATTGTTCATTATTTGCATGGCTTCATGCAGAACTTCCAGAAAGGTCTTATGGTGCTGATTGTCGCATTTATTTGCCTGAAAATCCCACAAGCAGGTTTAAGAATGTTTATGTATGAATTCTCCTTTCACAGCTTGTGTAAATCTCAATTTTCTTTTTTTATGCATGTTTCTGTGGAGTTGGCATACTTTATTGTAGTGTTCAGTCACTGCAGGCTTCTGATTTAACTAGTTTTCTGTAGGAAACACTTTTTGATGAATTTGTTCTAGCTCATATCTTTGGATGGTGGGGCAAGGCTATATTGATTCGTAATCAGCCACTTCTATGGGTTCTATCAATTGGATTTGAGTTGATGGAGGCTAGTTTCTTGAACTTAAACTTATATCTTTTGTTTGCTATGCTTCTGTTCTATTATGTATGAAGTTGAACCAATAAATTTGTGTCTACAAATTAACTTATTGTTGCCATTTTTCAGTTTACTTTCCGCCACATGTTACCAAACTTCAATGAGTGCTGGTGGGACAGTATAATTCTGGACATTTTGATCTGCAATTGGTTTGGTGAGATTGCTCTACCGCCTTTATATCTAAGAAAATTATTGTCTATACTGGTTTGTTGTATGTTATTTTCTGTACTTTAGTTAACTGAGTTAACTCTCATTGTAGGAAGACATAGTAGTCACATGACATATGTGAGGTATAAAGTGAATTATATTTAGGGTAGACGTTTTAGTTCCTTATCAATCCTTTTTTGTTTTTGGCTTATCTGACGTGGAAATTTAATTGTTTATGAACTGTATGTTATGCAGGCTTTTATGACATGATAGTGCTATTCCCGCCATTTGTTTATTCCCCTATTCAATTAAGCTTGACATTGAGTGAGAAGTTTTGTGTGGTCTGCTTTTATATTGTTCTGTTGGTGATGGTTGGTGAAGACATAAAGGAATAAGTGTTTTCCTGAATCACAAGTTCAATGATTTCTTGTACTACTCTTATGTCAAGAAATTATATAATACTGTCAATAAGTTTGAATAGTTAGCCATCTTTTGTGATAGCCACCTAGACTTACCAGGCCCTGAAATTACTTGGTTCCTCTTTGAGTTGGTTACAGATCCTTAGGCAAACATTTGATATACTCTTTTAAGTATTACAAGGATTTTTTGGATGATGACACATGTCAGATAGCTCTTCATAATATATTGTAAGTTTGGTTGGAGAGAAACAGTATGAGGAGTGTGATTATTTGCTTTAGTTGTTTATTGCACGCTTGCAGTATGTTCATTGGTGTCATTTAACCTAACCATTTTATTCTTGTGACGTGGTATGCTGAGGGAAAGCTCTTGAATTGTTGTTTCAACTGCCTACTTATCAGTTCTATTTGGTAATTTTGCAGGTATTTGGGCAGGAATGCATACTGTTAGGTATTTTGATGGAAAGACGTATGAGTGGGTTGGTATAAGCCGCCAGCCTAATATCATTGGAAAAGTATATTTTGAACTTCTAAAACCTCTTGAATTTCGAAAATTATATGGCTCTTTCTTAGTCAAATTATTATTAATATATGCATGATTCTGGTTTGCAAGTTAAACATCAGTAATTTTATCCTGGGCATAATGGTACCATGTCATCATGTTTGTGGATCAAGCACCCTTTTTTTCTAATTATTGCCTAATAACTCTTTATCCATGGTATCAGAGTATCACTTCTGTATGTATATAATTACTACCACAGACTTCCTTTTCAGAACTTGCCATGAAAATTATTTTCCCTTGGTCAACTTTGGATAACTACTGAAATTTTATGATGATAGCCAATGATGATAATGACTGCTTTTCCCTTTTCTCAGTTCAAACGAACATTGGGACAATTTACACCAGCACAGTGGGATAAGGATGAGTGGCACCCCTTGCTTGGTCCATGGCGGTTCATTCAAGTTCTTAGTCTTTGCATCGTCTTCTTAACTGTTGAGCTTAACACATTCTTCCTAAAGTTTTGTCTTTGGGTCCCTCCTCAAAACCCTGTAATCATTTATAGGTTGATCTTGTGGTGGCTAATTGCAATACCAACAATTCGCGAGTACAATTCATACCTCCAAGACCGGTACTCTCTACTAATCCATCCATTTGTCCATTTAAATTCAGTACATAATTTTATGTGAGAATGTCAATTCTGAAATAATTTTTGCATCTAATTCACTATTTGATTAGATGGTGTTATCCTTTTTTCAGAAAACCGGTGAAAAAGGTGGGAGCATTTTGTTGGCTTTCCCTTGCAATCTGCATAGTTGAACTTCTTATCTGCATCAAGTTTGGACATGGTATGTTCTTTCTGATTTATCAGTAACTGATGCTTCAATCATTTTCATATTTCTGACTTGGCTCAAAAATAATTAATGGTTTTTTACAATTTCTACCAGGTCTATACCCTAAACCTATGCCATTATGGTTGGTAATCTTCTGGACATTGGTTGGATTTGCTCTTATAACATTCTTGATCGTTTGGTCTTACAAAAGCTTGGGAAGAAAGAGACGATGATTTTATCAAATTTGGTACACTTATTCTTTAATTCCTTTCCTTTCCTTGCTCTTATGATTATTCATCGCTGATGTAAATACATTTATCTGTTCTATAAAATTGTAAATACTTGTTCCCTTAGGTTTAGCGGATCACAGTTTCTTGATCAGAATATTAATTCTTTCCTGTTAGGTAGTAGTGGGAAAATGCATGTAACACCAAGTTCTTGATTTGTAGTTTGCCAATATGATGATTGGCAATTTTTACCATCCGATTGTCGGCTGTCTCTAAATCTATGAATATCTTTTTTCACGTATTTTTCAATTTTCCAGTGCAATTTATTTCATTCATTTTTGAAAACTTATATATTATGCTTTATGGTCCAATTGGCAGCCTTGATCATGTAATTTTTTGTATCATTTATGTTGAAACAATTGATATAAAGTTTGTGTTATTGTTGCTTTATTCGCTCTGTGAATTTATTCTTGTCACGGCTTTAGATCGTTGCGCAGTAGATTTTGCCAGAGTGGGATTCTCAATTGCCCGGATTCGAGGTCAATTTTTCAAATGCCTTTATGAACGCTAGCTGGCTTTAGCCTGTCTCAACATCATCAGAGTAGTGTTAGTTCCCAAATCAGCTTTCGTAAGGTTGGACAAGATTTTTCTCGACTCTGAGACCCTCACTGTTACCCTCCCGACTAAAATGATCAATATTTTTGGGTGTAACAAACAAATCACTTGCACAAATAAACTGTTCGCTCTACAAGGCTGGAATCATGTGCACATGCGACAATGTACCTGTAATTTGCCCATCAGGTTATTTCTAAAGATTTTCACCGGATTTACTATTTCCGGTCTAGCATATTAATCCATGTCATTGATCAGAAATTTCAGCTAAATAATTTATTTTTTAAAGGATATAATATTTATTACTTTTTAAATAAAATATGTTCTAACAATTGAAAGTAGAAAAGTGGGTAGGTTTGAGGACCAATTTGACATTTTTGTTTTGTACTGTGGTGACCCCATTTAACAATACACTCCCAATTTTACATTTTTTTTTTTTGTTATGTAATAACCCCATTTATCAATATACAGTCAATAACCCCATATTAATTTTTGTATGAGCAGGTATATGAGAATAAGTATTCTTCTTCTTCTTCTTATAAAAAAGCTTAGATATAAACATTCTTTATCAACATTTATAAGAATGCATTACATTATATTACATTGCAATGTTATTTCCAGAAAATAATTTCTATGATACAAACCGAAAGGTATTGTATACACTGAATTCCTTTGTTATAGGTAGGTAATCGCTTAGAGATTTCTCTAATTTTAGACAAATTCCTTTCTCACAATTACCACCAAACAAATATGTGGGATTTGGCTATTGTCCCACATTGCTCAAGTTGGAGGATTGATGGCTTACCCTTTTATTATAAAAGGAAGCCA
>JAVXUL010163266.1:0-13239 GCA_035590515.1 Trichilia minutiflora | reverse complement strand
GGGACTGGTTGATCCCCATGAATTTTATAAGGATGACTGTTTTATCTATTTGTGCGCACGGATGTATATTTTGGAATGTTGTGACTTATTTTATCTATACGGAGTTTGGGTGTTGAGTGGTATGATTTGGAAGTGTTTTTGATTTAGAACAGATTTTTATGAATGCCTTACAGATCTACAGGGGGTATTCTGTGTGATAGAGTACACCCTGGAGATCTGTGACGTCTGTCACAGGTGGACCCCACAGGTCGGGGTGTGACAAATATCATTAGAATAATCGAACAAGTATATGTACGAAGTTATTAAACCCTAACATGTGATAAATTTTCCCCTTCGAAATATATTTTTGCTATTTTTATTCTAACAACTAACTAACGAAATAATTGATTTTTATCAAGCTTATTAAAATGAACCATTTCACACAATAAGATCACACTTCGCAAATCATAATTCGTATCTAAAGTTGTTGCCTCCACTTCTTTTATCCGATAAAAATTATTTTTTCGAAATTTAACAATTAACCAAATAATTATAATACCTATGCGATATAACCAACTTCGATTTATCAATATCTCATTTAAACCCTAAGATTTTATTACTAATAGTAAACCTTATATATCATTTTATAATTTAAAAAAATTTAATTAAAGTATATAATCAACTCAATACGAGATTGGTAACCTTACCGAGAAGTTAATTTGACCCATAAACGATTTAATTGTGAAAAATTACGAAAATTTTTAATTTATGAATAATACCCATATTTTTTTCTAATATTTTTTTGGTTTGAATCTTCATCAAATCAGCCAAATAAAATTTGTATGATGTAGAGGATGATGAGTATAAGTATTTTGTGAAAAAAAAGGACGAGTTAAACATAAAAACTAATAAATCTGGAAGAAAAAGAAAAAAGAAACAAAAGGGAACTAAGGAGGAGAAAGCCATGGGAGGAAGAAGAAAATTAACAGAAGAAAATTGTTTTGAGTTTCTTTTATAAATTTATTAAAATTATCATTTTGTCCTTTAACTAAAATAATTTTTATAACCTATTCCGGTGTTATTTTCTCTCTTATCCGAATTCCAATTTCACTTTTTTTTTTCTTTTTAATTAATTATTCAAGTGTCTAGTTTAATATAAAAAATAGTAAATAAATTAGATATCTCAAATAATGAAAATTTAAATTCAAATATCAAGTATTCAATTAAAACCCCTTTAGGGCTTAGTTTAGTGGTGAGGACTTGAACTCCAAAGGAGTCCTAGGTTTGAAACTTAGGAATGTCACCCAAAAGGGTCAGGTCGGTCGTAGGTTTTATCTGAACTGTCTCCCCAATTCGACTGATGCCTGTCTTCAATTTAGTAGATTAGGGTTTTTCACATATATAAAAAAATACTAAATTAAAACCAACATGAAGAAAAATTTTCTCAAACTCATATAAAATCTATTAATTTCATTTAAAATCTTTCAAAACATCTACTAGATAAAAATATTAAATCAATTTATCGATTTTTAATACTTGAATAAATATTTTCAAAAATAATAAAAATATTCTAAAAAATTTAAATGATCAAAATACCCTTAATTATTAAATCGGGTTATTTCATTGCCACAAATTTATTAATCACATACTTCATCTCTCGATTATCCATACAACTGGACGATCGATTCAAAAATTGATTATTGATCTTGTAACCAACATATTAATTACAAAACATGCATGAAAGTATTTACACCAAAACAACACTAATGATAAGATATCCACATTGACTATACAATTAATTTAATTTTAAACATTTGTTATTTATGTCATTATATTAATATAAATATTTTGAATCAAATCATAAATTTTTCATAAATCATTTCCCTAGGTCCCTACGCAACTACATAAATATTTGCCAATCTAATAAAATAAAAAACATTAATAAATATGATATATATATATATCTATATATAAAGATCAATACGTGCATTAATTCCATCGAATGGTTATTTGATGCAATTAATTTGGCAAATGATACAATGTCAATTTATTTAAATAATTGTTTTTGCAGTTTAATATATTATTATCAATAAATAATTTTGCATTGCTTTGTATTTTTCAAGTTTACTATATAATGTGTTAGAAATAAAAAATCAATAAATTTTTCTCGTACAATTGATCATAATCTAATAAATAACCTTTTTTTGTGTATATTGGAGAGCTCTAATCGTTAGTCAATTATCGTGGGATTTTATTGTCAGGGACCCGGGCTCTCTACTGTCCTTAGATAGCATCAGTAGGACTAGTCCCAAACCCTTAACTCGAAGGTACCAATGACTCATCTAAAGACTGACAAGTATCAAACAGGCAGATAAAATCCAATACCTCCACCTTAACGCTTCAGTCACGCCAATAATCGAATCCTGAATCTGTCTTATCTCAAACCATATTCTTACTACTCCAACCACTCAATGGGATGTCTAATAAATAACCAACATCATCATTAAAATAAAATACATATATTGTCTGCCATTGCCTTTAGTTGTTGAAATTTTACAAATTTAGTTATCGATGCAAGAAAAATAAGAAGTGAATTTTAGATATATGACCAATAATATACGGAAAAAGGTTGTATGAAAATAAGCGGACACAATTTTTTGTTCGTAATTTTGTAATTTAGTTTTATTTAAAAAACACACACGATGGAGTCTTGACTTTTAAAATGTTGAATTCTTATCATACAAGCTTACGCGATACGGATTTATCTCGATAAATAAATATACAAGCAGGTAAGAATGAAATTAATTAGCCTAGAGTTGTATCGCACTGTAGGAGGACACTTTAGTGGACGAGCAGGAGACCAATTTACCGATGGAAATTCGGGTGAATTGGATTGGGTGTTTTAAAAATTGGAAACCATGGCGGGAATATTTCCCGCCCAAAATTGGTGAAAAATAAAAAATGGCGGAATTTTCTGTATATAATCACGCCCAGAGATGATCTAATTGTCTTCTCATTAAGCTAAATTCCTCCCAATTTTCTCTCAATCCTACCTTGCTGAAGCAATCAAAACAGGCAAAATCCAAAATACCACACAAACAACGCAAGGGTTTCCCTTCCCTGCAACTGTCACCGATCATCCATGGCCACCGATAACTCCAGCTCCAACTCTGTTCACCAACTCACCGTCGCTCCTCCATGCCAGATCTCCAAAGGTTCCTTGTCTCTTACTTTTTCCAACTCACAATTTGTTTTTCCGTTTTGTCACTTTGGGCTTTTCTGACCACGTTTATGTTTTAAAAACCATAGCTCCCAACTTTGGTTTTCACACCAATAATGTGAATTTAGCGGGTTTAACCTGACCGGCAGGTGGATTTTTGATGATTTTTGCCGGGGTTTTCATTTTTGTTCTACTAATTTTCTGATTAGTTTTCAATCTCTACCTGTAATAAGGATAGAAGATAAATCAGTTCGGGTCAGTAACAAATTCGTTACTTTCCAAAAAAAATTAATTAGTTTACATTTCAAATTTGTATATGCATATGTCGAAGTCTGAAATATTTTAGAAGTAAAACTTTAATGACTGTATAGATTTTATTTTTATTGATTTTTTAATAATAAATTTGACAAAGTTTGTCTTGAGTTAATAAAATTATTGTAACGACTGTTTTTTAGTTATTTAAAAATAAAAAAATTAGGAATAATATTAACTTTTTTGCTTAAAAATATTTAATTTAAATTTAGGATGTAAGGAAAATGAAGAAATAAAATTTTTTATTATTATTATTATTATTATTATTATTATTATTATTATTTATGGTGGAATTGTGTTAGTACTTATATTAATCGGTGGTACGTTTTTTTTTTTTTTTCATATGTGATTGTTGAAGAATGGACAGTTGGTTATTGTCAGAAAAGTTGTGCGTAGGTGTCGGATTATTATATAATTATTGTCTATAAATTTAAATTTAGATTAATGTAATAATCGTTTAAGTTGTGCGCTGTACAATATGAAATTTTAAATGAGATGCGATAAGACGGCGTTACAAAGTCGGGGCTATTTTTTCTGACTCAAAATTAGTGCTAGTGAGAATAAAAGCGATCTCAATTAGCGTGGTGAATTTAGGGTTGTTCGTAGGATTTGTCTCATACATAAATGGATTTTATACCTGGTTCAAAGGCGATGCGCATCACCGAGGCTTGCGACCTCGGTCTTTCTCTTTAACAGTATAAAATCATTTTTTCTTACGATATTAGAAATTGTAGTGTAACTGTAGCGGGCTGTTTTTGTTATTCTTGTTATTTAAAAAATGTTAATCGTGCATTTTTCTTTCATTTAAGCATTGCTTTGATTGTCCAATGACTTTGGCATGTATTTGATGCATGTATTTTTGCTAATTAGTTTCTCATACTAAGCCTTTGGTTGTAGAAGATGTGAATGGTTGGATAAGAGTGTAGTCCTATATTTTTCTATGTACTTTTGAAGACCAAATGGTGCCTTGAATTACTGAACTTTTTGGAACGAATGAATCAAGTAGGACTGGAAATTCATTTCCAATCTAGATCTGGTTGTTGTATGCTTTGTAATGCGTGCTAATGGCTAGTTGTTCATCACAATTATTTTTATTTGGTAGGTCTTATGTATCCAAATCTTTGCTGTGGCTATTGGTTATGGTTTTTAATGGATGCTTTTGTTTAATTCAAGCAGATGTTCAAGGATCTGACAATTCTATTTCAGAAATGCAAAACGGCAGCCCAGAAATCCAAGAGCCGTCTTCTAAGATTCCAAAACTCCACCAGAATGGCGTACATGAAGTGCCACAGAATAACGGCTCTCTTTTGAGAGTTAAAAAGCTCTCTGAAAGGGCTGTTTTACCTTCAAGAGGCTCGCTGCTTGCTGCAGGTTATGATCTCTCCAGGTAAAGTCAAAAGTCTAAGTGGTTATATTTTTAATATATACTTGAAATCACTAAAATTTTGTGGATTTTTAACCTATTTTTTCATTCATATTTTGTAGTGCAACAGAGACTAAGGTGCCAGCACGGGGTAAAGCTCTTGTACCAACTGATCTGAGCATAGCGATACCTGAAGGAACATATGCTCGTATTGGTAAATCTTATTCCCCTGTTTTTCATTGGTGATTGTTTTTATAATTTTTGAAAATAAAAAAAGAAATTGGATTGTGTTGTAGCGCCAAGATCGGGTCTGGCGTGGAAGCACTCAGTCGATGTGGGAGCTGGAGTTATAGATGCGGATTACAGGGGCCCACTTGGGGTGATTCTGTTTAACCATTCAGATGCTGATTTTGAGGTCAAAGTGGGCGATAGAATTGCCCAGTTGATCATTGAAAAAATCATGACACCGAATGTACTGGAGGTTGAGGATATGGATTCTACAGTCAGAGGTGAAGGGGGGTTTGGCTCTACTGGAGTTTGAACACTATCTGTATTTTGGTTAATATTCTGCTTTTATGGTAGCATGAATTGGGGTTGGTGGGAATATTTTGTCGAACATATGGTGCGTCCTAATGATTTATTTTGATAACTTGACCATTAACACCCTGTGTTTGCATTGTTGAAATGGCATGTAAAAGACCCATTTAGTATTTGGATCATTGAAATGGATGTCTCTATCTATCCAAAATTATTTTTGGCTGTAATTACTAATTAGTTAATGGTAAATTTTAATGGCAAAAGAGGTGATTATGCTTTTTTATTGTTTCTGAATTCCAGCAAATTTCTTGCTCCCAGCTTGTGATTTCCTGTTTATTTTTCAGGCTTTCGCAGTCTATTAAAAATGCAAGGAATTTGTTGTCATTGTTACAGTTTTTCATTGAAGTTTTAATGAAGTAGTGCCCTGAAGGGTTATGGCTTGTGGTAGTTAGGAGGGTTTTAGTTAATTTTTATGTTGTAACATTGGGTGATTGATTGGAATTGAGGTTTGTTTCGTGTTCGGCTGAGCATTATGATTTGAAGATTTGAATACCGTAAAAGTTGATGTGTTTTTTTATAACAAAACAAAACAAAAAAAGTAGCACAAATAATATTTGGTTCAAGGCCAGTTTAATGAGATATTTATTTGATGTCTCATGATCAGTATTCCCATCAATGTATGAAATCCATTATAAATCTTTGGAACGGTGATGTGGACGGATTCAATTTTGAATGTGTAATATAAGGAATTAATTGTGTCCAGACACCGTAATTGCCCATGACAAACCGGAAATTGGTAGCATATATCTTAAGACTATTAAACTATAATAATATCATGCTAAAAAACCTGTTCTATAAATTGCGGTTATGGTGATTTAATGACAGTTGTAAAACTTGGAAAATGACAGGAAACTATATAAAAGAATTTTGTTTTTATAATTTGTACAAACCAATGGCCGCAGAAGAGCATAGAATTGCTGAAAAATGTCCAGTTCCGATTTTATTTTATACATTCAAATTAGTTTTCATTTCCGAACGGGTAACGGCAGGTTGGACAGGTGGGCTCCTCGCTAACGAAAGATCAACACACTGTGCATGAATTACATGTTTGCAATCTAGGAAAATCCCGCACCGTCCCCCTATGTGTACGCCATCCAATCACACAGCACATATCGCATCACAATTTACTTCACGGTTGAACCAAGGGAGTTCTTGTAACTCTTCATGAGACAAACCTGGCAGACAATTTTCTGCTCATAAAGGTGCGGTGATGTTATATTCGTTTGGAATTATAACGTAAACCAAAATAAGAAACTGAGATGCCAACAAAAGGAAGTAGATGATGATGGAGAGGAAGAATAAAGCACATGGACAAGATTAGAACTCTCCACTTTCATGCCTTTCTCTTCCTCATGGCACCGGGCCAGGAGAGCCACCTTAATTATCTTAATTATTTATGTTAACATCAAATTTATAAAAAAAACTTATTTTTAATATTTTAATTAATTTAAATAAATAAATAAAAAAAAAAAAATAAAATTAAAATTTAATTAATCAAGTAATTTTTTTTTAATTTACTTATTTTCTTTCTTTTTTTTTTTTTTATAACTGCCTGAACTTATACTTTTTATTAAAAATAAGAAATTGAATTAAAATTTGAAAATTAACTCTCACGTTTTGAAAAAAATAAAACTAAAAATCAAGTTAAAAGAGAAAGATTTACTGAAAAAAAAAATGATTGAAAATTAGAGAACTTTGAAAAAAATAAAAAAATTTAAGGAAAATTTTTTTTGAATAATTTTAATTTGGGTGTTTATGATTTTATAATTTTCAAGTAGATTTTTTGTTTTCTCTCTTTTTAAAATGATATTTTTTTTATATATCTTTGATAATTGATGTACTCGTAAATATAAATGACGGTTCCCAAAAAATCTGAGTGGTGATCTGATTAAATATGTATTATTGAATTTATTATACATTTATTTTTTTGAATAAGTTGTATGGGTTAAAGAAAACTCTTATTCATTTCATTAATTGCAGTTACATACGAATAAAAAATTTAATATATATTTAAATTATAATTTTTTTTTTATAAAATCAATTATTTATGATTTTCTGATTTAAAAAAATAACATAATCGTTTTTAATATATAAAAACGATTTTTTATTTTTTATTAATAATAAATATTTATTTTTAATTATAATAATATAATTTCTTAATTTTTATATTTTATATTAGTACACTTATTTTAAATTTTAACCTTTTAATTTTAACCTCCTCTCTTATAAATTTTTTGGTTCCGTCCTGGTACCAGCTAAGCCCAAAAGGTAGATGATGATGGAGAGGATGAAGAAAGCATTTGCAGAAGATATTAACTCTCCATATTCATGCTTTTTCTTCTCAAGGTGCCCGCTAAGCTTGCATTGACTTATTTGACATAACCACAAAAAATCACGTGTTTTCCCCTTGGAAACTAACCAAAAAGCACTAGTTTAAACCTCAACTACTACTTCTTTGGCAGGAAATTTACATATTCTTCCCCCACTATTAAGCGAGGTCAATTGCGTGATGCTGGACAATCAACCTGACCTTAGCGGATAGATGACAGGAAGAAGACAAGTTCACAGTACCCAAATTTGCATGATAGAACATTCCAATTGCTTTCTAATTCAGCGTGCATAATTTGAATTTAAAGGAACATTAGCTTAGCTCTCCCAACTTTGAACTCAATCATTAAAATCTTTAGAAATCTCAAAGGTAGGTTCAACAAAATGTGTGACAACAAGCATTATTAAAAGTATAATGATGTACACAGTATGATGTCCAGCACTTGGACAAGCGCAGGAAAAAGTATATCAGTAAATTATGCGGTCTCCAGGATAATTTCAATAAAGTTGTGATATACGAAAGCTGGAACTGTGAGTTCATATGTCAAAATCGCATGCTCTTTTCAGCAAAAACCACCTATATCCGTGGCAGAAGAGTGGGGAGATCAGCCGGGACATCGGAATCCGCCTGTCAAGTAAAAATATGATATTTAATAAACACACGGAGTAATAATATTTAACAAACACTTTTCAAACAGTCTGTATGGAACAAAATTACATTTTCTGTATGGAGGATGCTTATAAAACCAATAAGATAATTAAAATTATTGGAAGATCAAGATTACTATTAGTACAGGTAAACACCTCATACTGATGAGATGATAGTTTGCCATACCTCTAGGTATCTTGTTAGCAGCGTTGTAGTGCTGAAATTAAAGCCTTCGATTGGTTCTCCTTTTGTACGAGACAAATGGAGTTGCTTTCTGACTCGAGTGGCCAGAGACTGCATTTACAAATGTGAAGCAAACATCTTAAGGTATCTCTATGCATAAGAGAGAGAAAAGGCAAATTCCAATGATGAAAATATGAAAAGCAACATGCATGTATGCGCAATATAATTTCTATTAGGAAGTATTGTAATGGAAAATGGTCAACATCATACAATCTTCTCAGGTTACACATACCTTCCCTAGCTCCACTCCCCACTGGTCGAAAGAATTTATCCCCCATATGAAACCTTCCACAGCAATTCTATGTTCATAGATTGCCAACAACTGAGGCAGACCAGTAAGAATTTGTGGTATTAGATTGTATAAAAAGTTTATGTGGACCATATAGCAAGGAAAATAGAAAAAGAATCAAGTGGACAGATAGTTGGATCTGACTGGCAAAGTTGTCAAAACATGTCCAACAATTTTTTTGCAACAAAAGCATCAAGCATGCTCTGGTTAGAAATATACAATTCCCACCTCGTTCCACCAAGGTTCAAGAAGAAAAGAAAAGAAAAGAAACAAAACAAAAAAACATACAATTAATAAGTTAGCAAACTTGTATAATCATCCATTTCACCTTAGAGAATGCCATTCACAAGGACTCAGAAACTTCAAATATGATAAATAGACTGATGGAGAAAGATAGCGGAGAATCCAAAGAATTAGACATGTAGATCTGCCACAGTAACAAGAAGAAACCACAAACCTGTCCAATATTGTAAGCATTCAACGATGGAAGCAGAAGGCTGAGAGAAGGTCGATTGCCTGAGAAGGTCTGTGATTTATAACAAATAGTTAGGGCTGCTCATCCACTTTCAAAAGAAGCTCCAGTACAGAAGTAGCAAATTACCTTGTGAGGAATTAGATGTGGGGGAACATTCTCCTTTTGCAACTGTTCCGGTGTCTACAAGAGATATGTTTAATTAGTACTCTAGATTTATATGCAAATGTTTTGCCATTAGTATTCTACACCGCTAAGAAGAGATTTTAAGATGTCTTTCGTTGTTTTCATTCCTTTTACCTTTTACCTGATATTTGGAAAAGTAAAACACTATGAAAATTACAATAACAAGATGAGAATTTGAAACCTTTTGTTATGAACTCCATAATCAGTTGCAAGCTACAAGACGTATGGAATTTCAAGGGAAAATAAAAGAAAAGAAATCTGCCACAGTTTTGTATTGGATTATAAGCTTTTTATTCTTATTAAAAGAAAACCTTTTGGTCTTAAATTGAATGACAAAAACACTAAAAAGATACAGAGCAAAATCTACCTTCCCATATGCAAGGGCATCTGACTGTGCAAAAAAGTTAGACATGAGTTCATCATGGTTACTCACCACTTCACCTGTTAAAAAGAAAAAGACAAGCTCAATAATGCATAACTGAAAAGCCAAAACATCAATATTCAACATTCAAAATACTATAATAATGACATTTGACTCAGAAAAAAAAAATCCTATTTTTACCTTTCAGGTAAACAGGTTGCTGGCTCTTCACAACACCAATAAAATCACAAGGAATCACACGTCCCTGAGGATTTCAAGAAGGTGAGTTAATCTCTACAAAGCAAAAAGTATACTACAGATTGAGCTTAGATCCACAGACCATTTTAACTAGGACAAGTTTCATAGCATGATTGATTAGCGATACATTCCATAACATATTGTGACTATTTAAATCTGAAACTTCATCCACAAATGTTGGGCTGATTAGGCAGAGGAGTATTGATAATAGAAACTCATATTACCTACAAGGCATATTAACTGCAGGGAACCTTCTCCAAAGTTTTCTCACGTGCAAATTTCTAAGGAATTTATTGTAACTGCCACTGAATTTGAACAAACCTAATGGAATCGTATTTGACCTGTTACAACTTCTGCCAGAGGCAGAGGAACACATATGTTACCTGATGAATAAGTTGATAAAAGCTGTGCTGACCATTTGTTCCAGGTTCTCCAAAATCAATTTCACCAGCCTCAAATGGAAGTGGCACACCATCAATAGACACTCCTTTTCCATTACTCTCCATGCTAACCTGAACCAAAGAAAACATGGCAAGGTATAAGTACATAAGCTTTGAAGAAAAGGCAAAATTAAGGAGATTTGCTCTTTGCCTGTTGAATATGAGGGGCAAATTTCTCCAGGGCTTGTGTATAAGGTAAGATAGCCTGGAACATAACAGTGTTATTGGGTGAATACATTATTACATGATGCAGAATAAGCGGCAATCCATTTTCAGTTTAGAGCACAGAAATTCACTCTGGCAGGATATCCAAGAAATGAAACATTCCATACACTCAACAAACCCAATAGCACCTGCAGCACCAACAATATGTCAGTAAAATGCTATGAACAGGCCATGTAACTGCATCCAAGAGCTAAAGCACTGTTGGTAAGGTTATTATTTTATGCTCTATCCAGTGGTGATAAGATCTCCGTCTTACAAAATTCAAGTTATTGAGAAACTTACTGGTATGTTTTTCTCAAAAGGCGCCAAATAGAAATGCTGATCAATGCTTGAAGCTCCCTTTAAGAACCTTAAAGAGGGAAAAAAAATAGAGCATCTTATTAAAGAATGCATAAATATCATGTCCAAACAAAAAAAATGTGAATGCACTTATTTAAATCAAGGATGGCTTAAAAGCTAGAACTCTACATTTTAAGAATGAAAGCAAATACAGACACTAAGCACTTAATGAAGAGAAAGCCAAATAGGTTAATTTAGAACAATACTGCAATAAGGCTAGTAGAGGCTGAAGAAAAGCATGTGCTGCTTCATTTATTTCTTAGTTGCAATCGAAAGAAGAACCTAACTCAATATACATCAAGCTTATTTTTCCTTGAAACATACAGTCCATTATGTCTATATAATTAAAATCTAATGACAAGAAAGTAAATTATATCTCTTCTATTTCAACATTCTAATAGTTTCATTTGAAGATATAAACAATAAGAAGATATCATACTTCTCAACAACTGAGAAACCATATTGAAGAGACAGAGGCAACACCCCGACAGCACTGCAAACTGCAACCAAAAGTTCAATTACCAATCAAACAACACCTTGACGGTAAATTATTCCAAAATAGTGAAAAAAACAAAAACAAAAAAGACTCACCACTATACCGACCACCAACCCAGTCCCAGAATGAAAAAGCATTATTAGGATCAATGCCAAACTTTTCTACAAGCTGTATTTTAGATAAATAGAAATGTCAAATTTAAACTGATTATTTACATACTAGACATATGCCAAAAATTTTACACGTACAGCTTCTCCACCAAAATTTGCACATGAAATCATACAGACGGTGTGCTAAGTCAATAAAAATTTTGTTCACCAAATTATATAAGAAACAAACTAAAAATAACCAAATTTGTATATAATGAAGTAGGAGGAGCCAAATATATCAACAAAATGACACAAATTAGATTATTTAGTGCATGAAATGATATACTAGTCTAGGAAATTTACCAAGTACGTTGTACTATAACACACAAGAATATAATCAGGATGCATATACAATCAGATCCTACAAGTAAAGGACTATATAAAACAATCTATGCTTGAATGGTCATGAAAGAACTGTTTTGGTAGCTTCAAATTGCTTTATCATCTAAATGCAAGATATGAAAGAAAATTCTTACCGTAAGATTCGTACTGACAGCCACCATGTGTTTTGCAACTGCAGAAGGACTAGATAAAATATGCAAAATCACATGAAATTAGAAGGCAAAGCCAGCCTAAGCGAGAAAGAGTGATGCAGGATATAGTATGCTCCATTCTGTTGATTAGTTTAACGAATGCCATAATAGAACAAATAGGAAAGTTGGCTTTGTTGATTCAACTTGAATACTAAAATAATGCTGAAAAGCACTTGAGAATGTTTACATTTCTCAATCAAAATCAAACTGCCTTTCTACAGGCTACAAGTGTCTACTTATATTAGCCTACAAGATAATGATAAGAGTAGTAGAAACAAATAATCTAAGCCAATGGGAAAATTCGAAATAAAAATTGAATAAGCTTAACTATTATCTTGATCTTATTAGACCAAGTCATCATAGTGCCAAGTAAACACTATTTGAGAGAAAGAGAGGACGATAACATCATAAATCGCTTATGAAGAGGATTTAGCTATCCACAATCCGGAATATTTTAATACAAAAAGGAAAATTAATCTAATGCCAACTATGGAAGACACAAACTATTGTGAATGATCCTAATTATCTCCAAGCGAGATAATTCTAACATTAAACAAATTACTTTCCCATTCTTAGTGTACTATTATTTGTCAATTACAAATCTAATATTACTTTAATTTTTTTTCTGAATTTCTATATTAATTCCTAAACTGTAAGTCATTCCAGATGGACTAATTTCAAAATGCAAATCTACCACGATGATTGTATCATTCAAGAATGGGTAGTATCATTATTGCACTGACCCAAGAGCAGCTGAAATCCATTCCCTCAGAGTTCGGGCATTCAGCATAGTTTCAGCT